>SNQN01000929.1:0-28298 GCA_008642245.1 Bassia scoparia
AAGTTATAGCGATAAATGCGATGTGAGTGTATGATATGAATTCCTTCGGAAACGGCCTCGCTTTCAGGAATACTTTCCCTACGGCTGACCTTGGTTTTCGGGAAAAGATGTTGCGTTTGTAGCAGCGATCGCGATATAGGATGAATGCGTATAGGCGTGTGCAGGCAAATTGCATGTAAGATGGGCCCTAGCTCTGTTGAGGTGGTTGCATGATGCAGTTAAATGTGATGCGTTTGTAGCAATGGTGCAATGTTTGCAAATGATGCAATTACTGTGTTTGTGCAGGATGCATATGCATGATGATGTATGTAATGTCAATGCGCATGATTCTTATGTAATGCAAGTCTATTCTTAGATCTAATGCATGAAATGACCAAGGAGGTAGACTAATGGTTTAAAATGCCTTTAGATTGCGGGATGGAGCCGTTCAAGCCCCCATTCGAGCAAAGGCGATGCTTGTGATTGCAATTGAGCCCAACATGGGGTTGGGGTGTTTGGAAGATGGCTTTGTGGTTGTTGATTGTTGTTTAGTGGGTGAGCACAGGCTTGATGACCTCGAGGTTAGGGCAATGCGTTGACTGTAGGCAAGTTGAATGTTGTGGAGTTCATGGGTTATTGGCTTAGCTTTTTTGTGTGTAATGGTGAAGGGATGTGTATTTTGGTTTGCCCAATCAGTAATTGAGCTGAATGCTGCTAGGAGACGAGGATGAGGCATGTGATTTTGTTGCCAAATTCAGTGAATTGAGCTGATGCCTTGCATGAGGGGAAGTGCTGCGATTGCGATGCTTTGAGAGAGAATGCATGATGAACTGCTGCAGAGTGATAGCCTAAGATTGAGTTGAGGAGAGACCCTTAAGGCTGCATGAAAGAAAGGCTAGAGGTTAAGAAAAGACGAAGGTCTAAATTTGGTGATAAGGGTCAGGAATGGGGAATTGATGTGGTTGGCTAGATAGATGATAGTTCCAAAACTCGAGTCTATGTCGGGTTCTAACTAGGAAATTTGCGTTCTGACTTTAAAGGGAATCAACCATATGATGAAACTCAGCGATTGGGTCGGACCTCGAGAAGAGGCTTCCTAGTACCTTACGATCAGACCGTCGTAGTTCTCGTGAATGATTTGGACAATGCCTCGTGTGAGAGGGCTTTGTGGTTGTAATGTTAAGGCTGTGGTTTGAGGTTGAAAGGCTCGTTGAGTGACCCACGGTGCGCAGTGTTGCTTTTAGATTTTGCTTTTTGTGTTTGGGGCTTTAAACTTGATTTGCATTGGTTTTTTGAAATTGATTTGCATTTGGTGATGATTGGCATTGCTTTGATTTGCTTTTATGCTTTTTGCCATTTTATTTTTCTCTCTTTTTTTCTTTTGACATGTCTTTTCCTACGCGACCGTATTTGGTCCAAAGGGTTAGGTCGATTGTGGTGATGAAAGAATGATGAGGCTGAATTGATTAGTGTTTACGGCTTCAAGGGGTTGGCAGGAGATTTTGATTTTGATGTGATGAAGGGAAATGGGAGGAAGAGGTTGTTTTGTGAGCTATGAAAGAAGGCTCTCTTGGCCAATGTCATCTTGAATTGTTTAGGTCGATCATTAATTTGATTCCATTAAAGTTTAGAGCACAACTATATGGAGGCTAAAGAGGATGAGAAAAAGAAACTTTTATTAGAACAAAAGAATTTATTACATTGATTGCTAATTGCAAACTTAATCCTTAACTAATGGACATGACTCGCACATGGAAAAAGAAAAGATACCATGGTCTAGGAAAGGGACTCTCCGGATCGATCCTAAGCTTAAGCTCTAAGCTGACTCCATGTGGATTGAGAGATCATTCTCGCATGTCACGTCCAATGCTAGACCTTGTGCGAATGTGGTGAGGGCCTCAGAACTGAGATGATCTTTGTATTCGGCTTGGGAGGTTAGAGATGAAGTCTTGACATCTCTTGCTTCTGTAGGAGCGGGACTTAGAGTGGCAGCAACTCCTCTCCACCTAGTCAGATAGGTGGTGAACCCCTCGTTCTATCCTGGTTAAGGATTTCAAGCTCCGGTAAGGGATGTTTTTGGGTCTGATGTTACCTTGATATCTTTGCCATATATGCGTGGGATGCTGTCTTCCGCAATAGCTGTTGCTTCTCGGAAGTGAAAAGAACCATTTTGACATATCGGTTCACAGGAAATGGGAAGACGTTGGAAACAAGGCGGGATCAATCCCTTTAAGTAAAAAAAAAAAAAAAATCCAGGTGGTTTAATCCCTTTATATGGAACTCGAGGTCAGTCCGTTGGCTTTGAACTTTGGGTCGTCTTCGGCTGAGAATCCTTGGCCAGTTTGGTTGCAAGGTTGTGGCAGTTCAAGAGGAGTTGGTCTTGGTTAAGAAGGTGGGGTCGGTGGGCTTTTTGATTGCTTTTCAAACTAGCTTCTTGTCCAAGGAAGGGCCCCGGTTTCAATTTCCTTATCCTTAGCCTCAAGCTGTTGAACTTGCTCGGTAAGCTTTTGGAGTTTTCTATGTTGGCGGAGGCCATTTGTGGTGCTGGCTCGAGGAATGATGAAGGTTGCAAGGAGGCTAGGCTTGGATTTGCGGCTGAGGGGATCAATGAAGGTTTAGAGGAGGCTAAGGTTTGAATTGTGCTGAGGATCAATGAGGTTAAAGGAAGGTTAGTCTGGGACTGGGCTAGGCTCAAACTTCTTTTGGGTCGAGCAAGGGTTGGAGAACGATTTTCCCTCGTGTTTCACAAGAAATAAACCCTTAGTGAACTTTCTCTTGGTCATTATTGAATACTTGAATGCAGATTGCAATGCATGTCTAATTCCATGGGTCATCTTCGTTCTAGCCTTGAATGCATGAATGCCAAGTGCCCTTTCGTTTTTTTGAATTTTTTTTTGAATTTTTTTGAAATGTGTTTTTTTTTTTTTTGTTTTTTTGAAAAATTTTTTTTTTTGAAAAATTTTTTTTTGAAAAGGGCACAACAGACGTGAGCCATGTATGCATATGTCCTTAAAGTGTGGTTAAGGGTCACGGTAGATGTCGAGCCTGTTGGTTGGCTGAAGGTACGGTACAAACCTATGTGGTCTTAGAAGTCAACGTACTAGGTCAAAGTCTGTGCCTAACCCTAAGTAGTCAAGGGTCAGACTACGGTCAGAGTCGATGTGACTTAATGTTCAGGTCAAGAACCTATGTCAACAGTCATGTGTCGACTACGTTAAAGCTCTAAAGGAAAGTCAAACTAAAGGTCCACTATGGGTGCTATGAAATGCAATTGACTGTGAACTAAAAGATGACATGGACTATATGCAAGTGTTGTGTTAAGGTCTAGACTGTACAATGGCTAGGACCGATACATACACACAGATATACAAGGACACATGACGGCAAGCCAACTTATGTCGTCTAGGTTAAGTCAGAGAGATGTGGCCACGCTAAGGGCAGAGTTGGTCCAGATTTTCCACCACTTGCATTTAGCGATATGTATGGCCAAGACACCCTTATGCACACGCACAGTAACACAGTTGCAACACAGGCGATGGGCGGGATAGGCACTTGTGCTTTAGCCTGCGATGCAATACACCACATGACAGGTAGTATCCACCCTTATGGTAGTATCAGCAGTAGAACATGCCATATGAGCGACAAGGAGCTAAGGTGCACCTTATTCGCAAGGTCACATGGCAAAATGCAAATCCAATAAACGTGTTGATGAATTACGAGACTTTATCAAGTCTGATCCACTTCACCTAACGGTGATTATCCCCAGTGAAGTCGCAGAATTGTAGGACGTGGCCGCGCCCTCAGCGTATAGCGGCGCGCGGCTTCGGTTAACATACTCGAGGTGCTTATGCGTGGGCTTGAGCCACGGATGTCCCGACGTGGTGCGTTGGGGTAGGTGTGATGTCGAATAGGGAGTCGCACGTGCTAGAAAGGTTATTCACGGACGCCCGAAAGTTGGTGCCAAATCCAATGGCTACGTCCAACTCACAGTACCAGTCGGTGGGTTCTGGGGGACATGGTAACGACATCAGAATCTGTAACCAATTCGCCCGCATGTAGCCGGCCTCTATTCGGTCTTCTTGTTAATTCCATTAAACACGATTTATTGGATGCACACACTTAACGTTTTATAGACTAGGAGCGTTCTAACCCTAGACTTACTATGAACGCTGTGTTACTATTATGCACAAGAAGACTACCTAACCTAGAAATTTGTGACACATTTGATTAATCATGTTTAACGGTTGACCTAAACAGGGTTGTCATAGTTAATCTTGATTCTAAAGTGATTCACACAATTCGGTCATTGTTATTTCAAAACATATTATACAAAGTTAATACAATAATGACAATATGCAATAATATGAAGTTTATGAACTTCAAAGTATTATGACAAATTCATTTACCCTAAATCTGCAAAGAAAACAAAAGTTAGATTTGTAAAACGCAATGAAACGAATCCTTTGCCTTGGACTCGCTACATGAAACAAGAAAACAATTGTTAGTCCTTGATAAAACGGCAGCGCAATTGGATCTTTCGACTTCAAGTTGCCTTATACAAGAATAAAGACTTTGTTAGTATTGACAATGGATATAATAATGAACGAAATGAAAACAGAATTGAAAAACGAAACAATGAAAAACAATGAAAACGTTTAAGAAAACCCTACATATTTACTTCATTGAACGATTAAAAAGTAGTTTCTACATTGTTTTAATTATATTAAAAACGTCATAGACAATGGTTAGTCAAATTAAAATGAAAGTGAGAGAGATATTGGTGGTAATCTCAGAATTCAACCTTTTGTTATCGCTTGTTGATTGAAAGAAATCGAACGTGCTTTGAATAAACGAATGTATTGTTTTGTGTTATGAGTTGTTTTTTAGAGAGAGAGAGGTATTGGTAGAGATATGAGTCGTGTTTGTGTTAAGAGTCGAGAGTATAGGACATGAATAGGTAAGAGCGTATTTTATAGGCACGAGAAAAGAGCTTTGAAAAAACCATGCGTTATAGCTGCAATGAGCGTATTATAAGCTGCTTCCTGCGTATATACGTTCCTTGCCAGGTATTACGCTGCTCACCTTTCACAGATTTTTGCAAGTTTGTCTTAGTATAGCTGAGCGTATATACGCTCTGTTGAGCGTAATATGACGCTCCTGTTTGAGCGTATATCCGCTCATCAGTTGCGGTAATATACGCTCAATGATTTTGCATATTTTTCCAAAACCATCGAAAATATTTGTTTGATTTCCTCCGTTTTATTCGTGATTTCCTTTGATTCGACGCACCGGACACCCTTGCTCTCCAAGCAGGATTTTCTAGAATGTGTCTAGAAGGTTTCCACGTATTTCCGGAGCTATTTTTTCTAATTATTCATGTAATTTTCTGCGTGATTCTGCGTATTTAAACATTGCAAAATTTCATAGAAATCAATAGAAAAAATCAGAAAAATAATTTAAAATACTGGCGGATTCAGAAACGACGGACATGATGCAAATCAAAAAGCTGAGAATCGCCTTTGAAAACCTTTTGAAAACTTTGGAAATCTTTGAAAAACAACCGAGAAAGTGTTTGCCTTGCCCTTTTTTTGGGAACCTATTTTTGCCCATATTTCGGTACGGACCTACGCGTAATTCAAACTTTTATGAATTTCAAAGGCATCTTTTCTGATTCGAAAGGAAAGCGAGACGCGGTATGTATTCATCACGGATTACTCATTTGGGGAGACACATTTTCAGGTGTCTACATACATTATTTGATTTTGTTACTAACCTTTGTTTTCATGTATTCGTTATGATACCATATTCTATCACACTGTATATATGCTTAAACAAGACCGGAAAATTATGCGTATCACTTAAAGTCAGGATAATCTATGGGTCGACGGTTTTCTAGGAGCACCTTGTTAATATGTGACTAACAATGAAGCGATCGCTTGTCCATTTTTAAAGTTTGATTTGTGTATAATAAGTAACCACCTTAGTTATCTTAGGGTTAGTACGCTTCTAAGTTTGCTAAAAATGTAAGTTATGTGCCTCGCATAATCGTGATGAATGGATTGCAATGAGACCGAGTAGAGGCCGCTACCTATGCGAGCGAATTGGGTTACAGATTCTGATTCGTACCATGTCCCGAAACCCACGACTGGTTACTGGATCGGACGTTGGGGCCATTAAATTTGCACCAACGGTCCCGCGCGGCTTCGGGCGTCCGCTGAATAACCTTTTATAGACAGTGGCGACTCCCCTAACTCCGAACATACCAACGCCTCACGTGCGGGTTCGGTGGATCAAGCACGCAAAGACCGATGTAAGACAGGCGCAGCGCCGCATATACGCGGGGTACCCAAGTCCTACAACTTCCCCTCCATCATTTTTTGACATATGTTCACTTGAAATTCATTTGGTGAGCGAGGTTCAATTCTGTGGTCGTTCTACTTGAGAAACCATATCACTTTTGAAGCAATGAGACATACAAGGCTATGTAAAAAGTCTTTTTCACCGAAGGATGCATAGCTAAACGAACTTATTTTGAGATGTGCTAGAATTTTGTAATGAATTCGTAAACACAAAGGTTTGTTGACTTTCCTCATCTCGCTGGATTGGAAAATTGGAGGATTGGAAACTATAGGTCACAAACGAAGGGGGTTAGCATCTCTTCTTGACCAATGGTGTATGGCACACACTTATGTCTTTCTTAATGAACCAGAAGTTTGCACCATATGATGCAGAAACACTTGGATTGCTTGCCGAGAGCAACATAGAAAGACAAGTTGAGTGGGTATTACTTAGGTGACACAACAAACATTTTATGAGTGGTTTTAAAAGTTCAAGGTAACGAGCTAAGGATTCAATCAATTTCTGTATCGATCGGACTTACAAGCTAGCCTACGGACAACTATCGAATGCATCCCTTTTATATTTAGGCATATGTGATGTTATATGGGTGCACATTCTACACTAGGGCGCAAGATGAAAGAGTACCAATGCAATAATAGCGCGTGACTTTTAGAAGCTGCGAGTAGTGCATTTGCTAGTTGCTAAAGACGAAGAAATCAATTGCGAGTAAATGCAATATTATAGAATCATTGAAGAACCATTTGGTTGCATTACAATCGGTTTTCGATACCGTTTTGATGCAAATGGGTGGCAACAAAAATGGAGTTAACCTATGATGAAACTACGGGATTCACTACTTTTTTAACTTTGAACAAGTTAGGTTCACAAGGAAGACCATACTATTAGCAAGTCAACATAAACCAAGAGTGTTTTATATGATTGACCTTCTGATAGATGTAAGAAAAGATGGTGCTGTTAATAATATCCAATCGGCGTCGACTTGACACGTGACTGCTTTTTTGATGATGATGATGAGGACAATGTTGTTGAATTTGAACAAGGAATTGGGCCTTCAACTAACGTGGTTCAAAATTCACCAACCTTGACACATTGGTTGATCATCGATATATGTTCGTCGGTGAACCGACATAGAGGAGGATTTGTTGATTAATGTTGAGAATGAGTGTACTTCTAAAAGCGGCAAATCGGAAAAAAAAACAACGCACATTGATAGCGAAACTAGTAGGAACTCTACTGTACATATTGTAGGTAACAGAACTTCTAAATAGGGAATTTAGCTATAATTTAAGATTTAAATGTCATTGTTAAATATTCAGTTACGTTTTTAATGCATGCTTACTATCTTTATGATTATTGTCGAACTTTTGAGTTCGTTTTTATTCATTTTTTTCTAGGACAAGTGAAGAGTCTTTCAAGAAAACGTCCTTATTGTTTCTTGAGAAATCTTGACCTTTGCAAGATTAACAACAACTGCATCTCGCGATCACCTTCATCGCAAGGTCCTCATCTTCAAAAGTATGTTATCACAAAACAGATCTTGCGAAGGTCACCATGTTTGTTGGAAGCGCATTTTTAAATGCAAGCCAAAGGAATGAAAAAAAAGTGGACAACATCCAAATAAGATCAAAGTAGTGTATTTTGACAAAGAACGATTGTGTCACACTTGATTACCGAGAGATACGATGATGGTGCTTTCAAGGATGAGGTTGAATTGATCACATTTCACTTTACATGAAGGTATTGCGCCTTCTCAAAAAAAATTATGCAGTTTTTTAATGAAATTATTAAACACTTATTTTCATGTTCAAGGGATTGAGTGGGAAATTGTAAAGAGAATGGCATAGGGTGGGGGGTTGGATTTATTGATCCATTGTTTATTTCCCCATTGACGCCTACAAAGAAAGAAGAGGATCGTACAAAGTATTTGGCTGAGGCATTTGCTTGTAATAAAGGAAGCAACTATAATCAGCTTTTCTTTACACCTTACCATGAAGGGTAAGAGGATATAAGATTATATTAAATGTCTTAATCCTTTTTCATAATCCTTAATCCATGATTTTTTGTTACAGTCGACATTGGACTTTAGCGGCTATTAGTCCATGGAACGGCATAGTTTTTTGGCTTGATCWAGCGGGAGAAGAGAATGAAATTCCTTTATTTGCGCAACGAATTATCAATGAGTATGTTCTTCTAACTAGCTATAATAAAAAAAGACTAATTTTTTTTTTTAAAAGATATTTGTATTAATGTGGTTTTTTTAATACGTCAGGGGAATCAAAAAATTTAGTATTGCTTATCGAAAGGATATCCAGAAAGTAAAGAAAGGTGATGCGGGTATTAAATAGCTTAAGCGAAAAGTAAGTAAATGTGGATATTATGTTGTTTCCATGACTGTAAATCAAATGATTAGATATCAATATATATATTCCATTTGGATGTATGTTAAAGTGTCCTCGTCAAGCTCCGAATCCCGTAGTTGCGGATATTATGTTTGTCGCTACATGCAAGACACTATTACCWATAGACGACCATTGGTTCCTGAGAAGGTAATTTATTGTTTACGGTCCAAGTCTATTTATTTTAGAATGAAGTGGCATGTGATCTGAAAAGAAAAGMAATATCCATTCAATTGAATATGCCCTTAGGATGTTAGCTTAATGATCGCACAAAGGAGTAAGATAAATGGTTCTGACTTAGCTTGCTGCTGCCCCCCACTACTGTATAACTTTCCCCTTGATAAGGCATGATTTCAGGTCTCATCTGACTTTGAACCCTGAGGACATAGGGCTGTTGCGTGTAGGGCTGAGCAACGGTCCAGTTTGAACTTGAAACCGGACCGGACCTTCGATTCCGGTCCAAGTCCAGGTCCGTAAAATTATTAGATTCCGGTCTTCCGGTCCGGTCCGGTCAAWAACCGGAATTTTCCTGTCCGGACCGGAAGACCGGAATCTTTGTACATATATTATTTTTTTAAGCAAATGYTAGTGAAGTGCAGCAAATGTTAGTAAAGTCCAACTTACTGACTTCAATTCATTATTCACAACTTCACGTATCCTCCAAAATCCAAAAGACCAAACCCTTAAAAATCTCAGCCTCTCAGATCTATCACCACCAGTTCACCACCAGTTCACCACCACTCCTTCGTATCTCCTACGTCACTACTCTTTTTCGCTCCTCCGCCACCCAGAGGCCGCGACAGCCAGCAGCATCACCGTACCACTCAGCGCAGCAGCAAGTCAACAACTAACGCAGCAAATAGCACTTCGCAATGTTGCCATCACCGTCGGGTTGTCGATCGAAGCTGCTCCCCCTCATTCCACTATTAATTAGCGACTGCTTTCTTTGAATGGTGAATGCTTGAAATGTTAGTAAAGGTCCAACTTACTGACTTCGCAAAGTATATTATTCTACTCTTTGAATGGTGAATGCTTGAAATTGTTATTGCTAAGTAATATAGTGCGTTTGAAATTGTTGTTTTAAATCTATAATTTTTGAATCTATAATTGTTATTGTTATAAAATTAATTAAGTGTTGTTATTGTTTTGAAAATTTATGTTCTTTCTTCTGAATTTATTCACTGCTTTTTGTTTATTTGTTGTTTGTTATTAGTTCTAAAAAAAATGGCAGTGAATGTAGAAATATTGATCGATTACTTCATCTGTTTGTTCTTGTTAAGTGTTTATTACTTTGTATTCAATTCATTGACATGTTTCCCTTTCTTTACAGTTCATGTTTTAATTGATTTTTCCAACTAAAATAGCAAAAAAAATAGAAAAAAAAACAGGTCCAACAGGTCCGGTTCAGGTCTAGACCTGAATTTTCAGGTCCGGTCCAGGTCGGACCGGAATCGATTCAGGTCCGGTCCAGGTCCAGAAAAATTTGAGATTCCGGTCTTCCGGTCGGGTCCGGTTTTGACCGGTGCTCAGCCCTAGTTGCATGCTACTGTACTGCACCTGGCTTGCTTCGCATTTTTTTAGAACAAAGAAGTTAAAGTAGGGCTGTTCATTTCGGATTATCCGATCGATCCGATCCGAAATTTCGGATCGGTGATATTGCGATCCGAATCCGATCCGAAATTTTCGGATATCCGAAATTTCGGATATCCGATTTTTTTCGGATCGGATATTCGGATATCTGTTGATCCGTTTTGTGGTTTTTACTTTTTTTCCCATTTATTTATTCTTTGCTATACTTGTTACTTGACTATACAAGTATACATTATACATGTAGTGATTATACATATTTACCTAAGTACTAACTATTTACATGATTTATTAAAATATTAAAACCTATAAAAAATTAATAGCAAACCATACAATAAATAACCTAAATATAAAATATAATACATTAAATCATTAATTGATTTAATTCAACTACCATAGTAGGAAAATACCAACTACCAAATCCTCAAAAATCATGAGTTCAAAAGAGTCAAGATTTTAAAGTCCAAAGTCCAAAGTCCAAATTCCAAAGTTCAAAGAAACAAAGTCATAGTCTCATAAGTTACAAACCACAAATAGACAAATACATTCATATTTTACACAACCAAGTATCAAATCCACAAATCTTAAGTTAAAGTCATGATTTCTTCAAAGCTTCTTCCATGCTTCAAAAAGTGTCAAGGAGTCCTCAATCTCAATAGATGGTTGCTCCAAAATCAAATCTTGCATTCCTACACAATTAGATTGTTCAAAAAAAGAAAACAAAAGTTAGTGAAAAAATACACAAAGTAAATTTATATAAAACAAGCAAATGATTTTTTTTTAGTTAGAGAGAAAATTAACCTTGTTCAAGGCTTTCCAACTCAAGCAAGTTCTCTTCAATTAGGAAAGGTTTATGAGAACTTCGAAGCCAATCTTGAGCACAAATGAGTGCCTCTACCATTCTAGGAGTCAAAGAAGTACGAAATGAATCAAGAACCCGTCTCCGTACTAAAAGCGACTCCGATGCAACCGTTGAAACGGGTTATAGCAGAACATCTCGAGCCATGAGAGCAAGGATAGGATATGTCTTCACTCTATCCTTCCACCATGATAGGATATGACAAAAATTAATGATCCTTTTATGCAATTTCCAATCATCATCAATAAATGTGCAGTTAGACACATATAACTCAAGTTTTGCCCAGAACTCCACAATCGGTAGTGAGACAAATTCGAGATGACAAACTATTAAAAAAGTCTCTCAATTCTTTCTTTCATCAATGAATAACTTGAAACAATCTCTTGTCACGACGTTTAGAACGTGATGGAATAGAAAATGCAGGGTTCATTGACTTACAAAAGTAACGAAAAACCCTCATGCTCAACAAACATAAATGGTAATTCATCAACTATTATCATTCTAGCCAATGCATATCTAGTATGATCATGATCAAATTGCCATAACTTTGGAGCATTAACAATTTCAGTGGAACCATCTTCTTTCACAATTGTTTTAGATTCAAAGTCAATCATCTTTTGTTTCCTATCTATGTTGGGAGGATAACTTTACATCTTTCAACATGATTTTTCAAAGTGTTGTTCCTTGTTTAGAAAGCACAACCAATCAAAGCACTACAATAAATACATTTAGCCACATTAACATCAGAAGTATCCTCATAATGAGCCCAATATGGAGACTTTTTTTTCCTTGAACGAGTGTTGCTATCACTTACATTGGATGTAATGGAGGCTTTTGATCATTTGTATGATGAGGAGGAACTCCTTTTCTTTTCCTACTCCTCTTAGTGTTGTTTGAACATGTTCTTGATCAACTTCCTTTTCGGATTGATTTCCACCAACTTCATCATCCGATATGTATACTTTATCCACTTCTTCATTATTACTTCCCGTGAACAAACAATTAAAATCATTCTAATCTAACATATAAATAATTTAAGGAAGCAGAAGCAGGAATCCAGAAATGCACAATCCAGAAAATGAAGAAATGCAGAAATGCAGAAATGCGAGAAAATGCAGAAAATGCGAAAATGCAGAAATGCAGAATGCAGAAAATCCAGAAATTGCAGAAGCAGAAGCAGGACTCAAGCACGGCAGGCAGGCACTCAGGCAGCACAATTAAAGTTTATTAGTGTGTTTGCAAGCACGCCAGCAGCAGAAGCAGCACGCAGAAGCATCTTATTGTAATGTTTATCGTGGTTATGATATTAATGATAATGTGGCTAATTATGATGAGATGTTTGTTGATGTTTACTCAGTCAAAAATGGTACTTGGAAAAGAGTTGGAATTGTACACATTATTATGCTCTTAACAGCTTCGATTCAGGGTTTTCGTCGATAGTTATATTCATTGGCGAGCTACTAAAATGAAACAAAGGGAAGCACGCAGCAGCACTCAAGCACGCAGAAGCAGAAGCAATTAGGTGTGTTTGAATTCAAATTGAGCATATAAATCAAGCACGCAGCATCTCAAATTATTCATATAAAATTATAAATCTGCATATCTGATTGTGTTTCATAATTCATATTTCAAATTCATCATAATTCATTATAACGTATTGAGCCAATGACTAATTAGAAATTACCTCATGAGTTCGATTGAACGCCGCCGCAACTCTGACCGTCGCCGCCGCCGCAAGAGAGATCGAGTGAGAGAGATGGAGTGAGAGAGAGATGGAGTGTTTAGGGTTTCTGATTTGTGAGTTGTGAGTTGTGAGTGTTTGCTGTGTTTCTGTCTTTCTGATTTCTGATTTGGACTTTTTTTACAAAGCCCATTATTTTACAAAGCCATTATTTTATTTAAATTTCGGATATTTCGGATATCCGAAATTGTAAAATTGCGATCCGAATCCGATCCGAAAATTTTCGGATATCCGATCCGAAATATCCGAAAATCAAAAATCGGATCGGATATCCGAAAAAACCGGATCGGATCGAGCGGATAACGGATCGGAAAATCGGATCGGATTATTTGAACAGCCCTAGTTAAAAGATTGTCATTCTACTGTTTTGTATTGTTGGTACTAATTGTATTTTATTTTTGTATCTTGGTACTGATTATCATTTATTTTTTAACTAGTTTAGGGCCCGTGCGATGCACGTATTATTAAGTTTATTCATTTTAAACTCTAAAAAGAGTGAAATAAAGTTTTAATTTAATATTTGTCAAGAAATTTGTATTGTATAAGATATATAGTCCAGGACCCATGCAATACTGTATGATATTTACTAATTTTATTCACAAGATAGATCTCTAACATTATGATATAAAATTGTAATTAAATACGTGTAGGGGACTTTTGTACTCCCGCTATTCAACTAAATTTTTGTTATCAGGAATTTATACTATTTATTGGTAGTGAGAATCTTCTAAATTCCCACCTATATATAAAAATGAATATAATCATTTTTTTAAATTTCAATCGTTTGGTATAAATTGATTTATGATTCTGTTTTATAAAATTCATTATGATATATATGTATTGTATAGTACAAAATAAATAATATTATGATATAATAAAATATATGACTTTGTTAAAATTTTGCTTAAAATAAATAGATTTCATTTAATGTGTTATATTATATTGATTGATATTCAATTTTATTAAATAATTATAAATATATGTATGATACGAAAAATCTTTTAGAATAAGTAAATATATTATTTATTATTTTTAGCTATTAGATTTTATTAATAGTTATATAAGTAATTTTACAAAAAAAACGAGATAAAAAAAAGAAAAGAAGTTCAATTAAATATGTGTAGGGGAACTTTGTACTGTCTCATTAGACTAAATTCATGACATAAAGGAATTCGGTGCTCATCATTAGTACTCCCTCCGTTCCTTAATGTTTCATGTCATTTCTTTTATTTCAACTATTCACAAGTAGAGGGAATCTTTACAAAATAACTACTAATGTATAGAATAAATATAGTGATGTGGGATCTTATATGATTCGTATTATTGCGTAGGTTATTAATATTCAATCGTTATAATTTTCACAAATATATAATTAAAGATATAAACGATACAAAACATGCATTGGAAAATCTATGAACATAAGTCTAGTAACTGCAGGAACATTATGAAATAGAGGGAGTATGCGAATCTTCTAAATTTCCAATATATAAGAATGAGTATAATCATGTGTTTCAGAATTTAGATTTAAACTTACTGTATAAAATTGATTACGATTGTCATATGTGTTTTATAAAATTTATTACGATAAAATTGTATTGTATAGTACGGAGTATTGGAGTAATACTATTTATATAATAAAAGATATTTCGTTGTCTTAAATTTTGCTTAAATAAATAGATTTCGTTTAATGTGTATATTATATAGATTGATATTACCAATCTTTTATAAATAATAAAAATATATATGATTAAGAAGAATCTTCTAGAATTACGTAAAGATATTATTTATTATTTATTAGCTAATAGATTTAATTAATATGTTATTATATAAATAATTTTACAAAAAAATAAAATAAAATAAGAAAATTAGTTTTGGAGGGAAATTTTTTAACCAGAGAGCGCCATGTGRCATTCTGGTTTCTGCTTTAGTATATAGTTATTGATTGATGTCCTTATTGTAGTATTTCAACGGTGAGTCAACTTTCTCTCAAAAGGCGATTGATGAGATCAGACAAGATTGGGTGACGTACGTATTGAAGAACAAAGAAGTTGACAAAGACGAGGAAGAAATCGAGCGTATGTTACTTGATTAGTTTATAAGTAGGATGAAAAAAACATAATTTTTTGTCGTAAGTGAAAACAATTCTATATATATTTTTGGGTGAAATTAGGTGATGTAAGATAAAGACCTAATTGGTTTTTGTAAGCTTAACTAGAAAACAATTCTATATATATTTGTAAGCTTTGGCGTTTACTTTGTTAGTTAATGAAAGTGTTTTTGTGAAATTAATGTGGTATGATCTTATTTTTGCAAAAATGGAGTTGGGAAAATTGTGCAGTACATTAGGTACTTGATGTGCTTGATCTACATGGTGTAGTGTAAATGTAGTTGATGAAAATTGTGTATATATTCTGTAGGTAAAGCAGGTACTCTATCCATACATGGAGTGTGTAGAATATTACAGGTCAAATATATAAAAAAAAAAACTTACATAAGAGACCGGTGCTGACATAAAACCGATCTCTTTAACTTTAAAATAATTAATACAAAATATAGGTAAGAGACCGGGCCTGACACAACACCGGTCTCTTTGACCAACTTAGGAGAACGGTAATCTGTCAGAAGTTGTCTCTTATATTRAAGCCAAAGAGACCGGTTATTTAGGCCAACCGGTCTCTTATATGAACTTAAGAGACGCTAAATAAAAAACCGGTCTCTTACCCAAAGAGACCTCCCATGTATAGCCCGGTTGTTTGGAGGTCTCTTTAGGGGTTTTCAACCGGTCTCTTAGAGGATTTTTGTAGTAGTGTCGGCTTCCAACGGTCACAACGAAGGTAGATGTCAACCCTCCCATTACGAGCTTTGACGGTGTCAATCACCAAGAAGAAGCCTAACGATATAGCCTTGTTTTTAACCCAATCAATGGCTTCATTATGGGAACTAAATCCATCCGGTCGAGTGAAGTTCGAGTTGTAGTCCGTGCCTCCGACATTGCGTGCAGGCGACTACATACAATTACAAACAAAAAAACATTACGCATATTCCAGTAAAATTTAATTCAAATTACAAAACAAATTTTACACAAGAATCATTCGAATTTTATAATTACATCTCAGTTCGGTATGTAAATTAAGTTCTTCAAATTAATAAGTAGATTAATTATGAATTATAAAATTACAAAAACAATTGCTAAATTAATAAAATTCTAAATAAATCGCTTAAATATATTAATTAGAAGTTTAATTACGAAATTTAAAATTATAGAAAAACCGCCAAAAATTATTTGAATTTCAAAAAAAACGGACTTCGTTTAGGTTTGGACGCCTGGCAAAAGCACCCCAATCTGGATCCTCGGATGCGGGCAGGTTCCTTTACCCACTGTCATCTCTACCTATACTAGGCGTCCGGTCCATGGTTGTGGCGCCTGAGCCAGGCGTCCAAACCATGGTCCTTTGATATTTCCTTAAGCGCGCAACGATGCATACCTCGATTTCGTCGGCCATTTGTCCTCCGACGACTACTCCRATGTGTTCCGGCTAGAATTTCGACGGTGATGCATTAGTACGGTCGAAATTTGGCACTCGACGGTGGTGAACGATGTCGTAGGGAGGGAATTGGGTGGGGTTAGTGAGAGAAGTKAGTGAGGGGTAGCTTTGGAARTTCACTTGTAATATGGACTTARATTATAGTAATTATGGACTTTATTTAGCAATCCAACTTTGSTATCTACATGTCGGTAATTTGAAAAGTGTAGTGCCAAAAAATAGAAAGAAGAACGGACAAATACAAAGTGGGCACCATTACATTCAATCAATCTTGATCTTGAATAATTCGTATATTATCCATACGTGCATTATTCACTCGTATTACACACTGACTTTCCCTTTCCAATTTTCCATATCATCTCGCCTTATTTCTGCATTTACTTCTTCCTCATTAAACTACTTGCCCCCCTCAACTCTTGAAATCCTTTCCTTTTCCACTTGAATCGCTCTTTGTTTCCTCGTCTCACTTTTCTGATCCACAACACGCAACTTACACGTCTTATGAATTCAAATCTCATTTTACTATTATATAATGCTTTTTATTGGAACACAACACCATTAGGCTATACCTTTTCAATCTTTTCTGTATATATCCACTCAGAAAACCATACAGATGTGATTAGTATTACTGTATGTATTAATACCCCAAATCATAAATCATACTTCTGTTGATTAACATCACAACACTTCACACCATGAAAGTCATGAGCTTTAACCCCAGAAACACGAATCATTAGCTACATACTCCATTGTTAATCTTCCTGACTGCTGTTTCTGCGACAACTGATCTATCTCCGATGGAATAACCAACTGGTGTTGCCGAAACATGCGAGCAAAGTTATGGGTTTTTGCCTTGCACAACAACCATCTTGGGAAATGCGTTCTCATACTGGTGTATGGCTTCTTGATGTACACTGCTGCAACCTATTTGCCAATGGAAGTGAGCTTTTGTTGGAGATTTTAGCCCTGGTATTATTGGTGCCTTTTTCTTCCATTCTCGGTGCCCTTCCTGATGCATGCTTATCTTGGTAATCTTTTGATTCAATTTCTCCAATCTTGTTTGTCATAATACTGTGAAACAAACCAACTTTCTTTTTGTTCTTTCATTATTAATGATTTGTTTTGTTGCTTGATTTGGGGTTTTGGATATGGTTTTATGATCAATTTGATGCCCAAATTTGTTTTTTCTCTTAATTTCTATGATTTATTGCATTCATACTGATTTTATCAATTATGGGTTGTGATTTTGAATCTTTATCACTGAATCAAGATGTAATCTTTGTGATTTTGTGTGGTATGCTGATTTTTTATCAATTATAATTGATTTTAATGAGTGGCTATTGTTAAATTGCTAAGTTGACTTTAGTTATGTGTTTTGTCAAGTATTTGGTTATTGTACTGTCTTGGACAAATTTTTCTTCTTCTAATTAATTAGGACCATTTTATCATGATTTTTGTTAGCACTATGATTTATTCCAGATGTAATTGTTAACACTAGGTTCAATCGTCTTGTCTGTGTCATAGTAATTGGATTGAATTATAACACAAATCACAATTTTAATAATATCTGATATTATAGAAATTGATTATCTTATACACTAATTACATGTCAATGACATCTGATTTGTTACCAATAATTGGTTTGTCTTATACATGAATCACAATGGTAATAATATCTGATATTATATTAATTGATTTGTCTTACACTCACAAATGACAATGTTAATCTAATTGTTTCATGTTTATAACATCCACACAAATAACATCTTATTATTTTGTTTTGAAATGTCAAGACATATCGACTTAGAGATTCATCTGGTTTCCTTACTGATTACTGTTTGGGAGCAAATTGCTAAGTTGAAGCACCATAATATCGGTTCATGGCATCTGAGACTACAGTTGTTATCATTCAAGTCATTACTCCAGAGCATTTGAATTTATCCGTTTTGTTGTGCAGTGTCTGGCATTTCTGGACCTCCAGAAACTGCTCAATCCCAGGTTTCAGTTGGAATGGGATTGCTAGCTGGTTCGACAGTGATGCTTCTTACAGCAATATGGGGAACTTGTGTTTTGGTTGGCAAGTGTGATATTGACGATAATTCACGTGCGATTGATCAAACAGATACAAAAGGGTTTAGCTTAAAAGGTAGGTACCTCTTGATAGCAACTCCCTGCTCTGCAGCATGTCAACCATACACTGGTGGAGTGATGATTTCTAACAGCCGAAAGCCTTTTTTCTTGATATGTTTTTCCAGACTCGGGTGTATCTACTGATATATGGACAAGTTATGCTGCTAGGATCATGGTAATCTCTGTATTACCCTTCCTTGTTGTCCAATTGCCACAAGCTCTTAAATCAAGTTCAGGGAGACACTTGGCTGTGTTGATAGGACTCATTCTCTCTGTTCTTATGCTGATTAGCTATTGTGTTTATCAGGTAATTTTGATGAGAAGAAATACTATTCTGTTAGAACTCTTACAAGTATATACAAAAATTTGTGATTAATTTACTTCCTCTTTCATTTTCGTTGCAATAATTGCTTTTTTTGGGGTGAATCTTTTAAAACTAGGATTGTATGATTTCACTAATGTATCATGTGGGATCTTATATGATTCATTTCAATATAAATTTTAAAAATATTAATTTTACACAGAGGTATTTTTTTATTGCAAAAGAGGGAAGAAACTTGGAAAAGAAAAACAATAAAATAAATTAACTAAGCGAGGTGTTGTGACAACCTTAATAGTCCTCTCAAAGGAGGCTCACAATATCGGTTAGGGGATTATTATGAAACTCTAAATTGATAATTTGATGAACTCCGATGTTATCAAGCTTGTCGACCATTTCATTTCCTTCACGATAGCAATGTTGAAGTCAAACCACCCAATCATTCAAGCTTATAAGGTCACAGCAATGAATAACAATGTGGTAGCATTCTGCTCCTTGGTATGATGTATTCTTCAAGACCTCAGTACAAGCTTCATTATCCATTTGTACTTCAATTTAGGTATATTAGTGGTCAAAGGATTGTGTGTTAGACATTACTTATAAGTCGAATTTCCTTAGTAAGGCTTAGTTTGTCACAATTGAACACCGTTCGAATAGACAAAATCTTTGTTTTTYGCTACTAMCCCCAAAAGGTAGGGACTTCAGTCGCTCACTAACTGATTATCTTTGATATTTGATCTTGGGGGTTAGGAGCCCTTTTTGATAATTTTGATGATGAACAAATATCAAACTTGTTGATTACAAAGTTCTTTTGGTCTAAGGACACTTGTGCATTAGAAAGGACTGTCTATGAAATGTAACCCTTTTGGTTAAAATCTATCTCTGTATAAGAAATAATATTTTTTCTACTATTGGCAGTGTTTCTGTAATTTTGTCCCTTGATCAATGTACTCCATATTACGGTATCTTCTACAGTCCATGCTTGTAACTATTTGTGTTGTTCTTTGAATACCAGTACATAAGTCCATAATTGATGCAGGGTTCCAAATGAGTACATTTTATGTTCCAAGTACAGCTCAGATAAAAATCTGAATACCCTTTTGAGTTAGCCTGATTTCACTATTGTTTTTGAGACAGGTTTTCCAACCTTGGATCCAAATGAGAAAACTTGATTATGTGAAACACAAGCGTGTGATGACAGGATTTCTTAAACATTTAAAAAAGAATGCTCTTGGAAAACTTTGCTATGATGATGGTACTCCTAACAAGAATGTTATTGAAATGTAAGCTTCATCACTGCCATCTTTTCAATAATTTTGATAGAGTGATACACCTGGCTCGAAAATGATGTCAAGTGTTCGTTATTCACTTATCCTCTATCGTGTTACAGGATTTTCAAAAAAATTGATCATGATAAATCTGGGCATCTGTCTAGAGGGGAACTTGGAGCTTTTGTTGTTGGGCTAAATATTGAAGGGACAGGCGTAGACGAAGATGATATTGTAGAGAAGGTTATGAAGGAATTCGATACAGAGAGGCCGGATGACTCAATTGATCTGGACGAGTTCACGAAGGGAATCACAAAGTTGCTAAATAGAGTGAGAGGTGAAAATGGTTCTAATCGTACTGTTGACACTCGAAAAGATTTGGAAAGCTATACTCGGGTGAGTTAGCTGTATTGCTGTAGACTAAGAGCTGAAATCCATGTTACATTTTCTTTGTGAGGGGTGTGTACATATTTACTTGCACATTTGCTTTAAGGATATATTAATCTCAATTTTCATATGCAGCAAATAGAAACAGAGCAATTCCTGTTGGGTGATTCTGGTGAAGAGGCTGGTGAAGTAATTGAAAATGTCAAAGCGACCTCCATTAAAGCCGTATTATT
This sequence comes from Bassia scoparia, assembly GCA_008642245.1. Classification (NCBI taxonomy): domain Eukaryota; kingdom Viridiplantae; phylum Streptophyta; class Magnoliopsida; order Caryophyllales; family Amaranthaceae; genus Bassia; species Bassia scoparia. The sequence continues at coordinate 20,805 of SNQN01000929.1, forward strand.
CCTTGTGCTTGGGACTATTATTGCTGCTGTCTTTGCAGATCCACTAGTAGATKCCGTTGACAATTTTTCAGATGCAACCAGCATTCCTTCCTTCTTCATCTCGTTTATTGCTCTACCTCTAGCAACTAACTCCAGTGAAGCTGTTTCCGCTATCATTTTTGCCTCCAGGAAGAAGAGGAAATCTGCATCCCTGACTTTTTCCGAGGTTGATTTCATTCTCACTTTTTACTGATATTTAATTTATGATACAAAAATCTAGAATGCATGGAAGTCAATGAATATGTTGATTTATAAAACGCTGGTGTTGTGTGATCCAAACAAATTATAACATCTAGCATGCATGTAACTCACTGACAATTCTTTCTAACCAAAGAAAGTGAAAGGGGATAAGAGTCATAAGACAGATTGGCACCGTCGACATGTTATGACTTCGATCACTGAATTATAACTATTGTTATTCATTCCTGATTATTTGATCACTAAATCGAAACTTGAGATATTATGATTCAAGATTAGTTTGGCAAAAAGATAACTAGACAAAAACTGTCTATTGTAACAACTAGAAACACTTGACAATGTGTTTAACTGATGATGCATTGGTTGTATTTTCCTTTCCCACAGATATATGGAGCAGTGACCATGAACAACGTACTCTGCCTCTCGGTGTTTTTGGCTTTAGTTTATGTAAGAGGATTGAGTTGGGACTTCTCTGCTGAAGTGCTCGTTATATTCATTGTTTGCATCATAATTGGTGCTCTCAGTAGCTTCCGTACAACGTTTCCTCTCTGGACAGCAATCATTGCTTTCCTTCTCTACCCGTTATCCCTGGTGCTTGTTTATGTTCTTGACTACGTCCTTGGTTGGTCATAGATGTTTACATGTCAATGATCACTGATCACTGATCGTAAAGTATAGGACTTTACCTTTTCTTTATGATACACAAACATCATCCTTCCTTTTCTTTTCTTATCCCTTTTGTCCTCGAATGTGTGATTGAGGTGTTCGTTGATTGTATAATAYGATTAAGGTGAAGTATAAGTTTTCTTCTATGCTTACCCTCACTTTTGTACTTGTGATTATGTCTGTATTATTTCAAAGATACAAAGTTGAATTATTGACAGTGTAACAGCTGCTTTTGAGGAGATCTCCTTGCAGAGATTGGAAAAATTAAGGTATGATTACTTTGGTAACAGCCTAACAGGTATAACAAGCGTTGCAGAGTTGAGGACATTGAGTACTTGTATTATACTCACTTCTACCKGCTTTTCAGCCAATAAAATTCTGATACGATGAAACACTCAGATAAAAACTACCTCTGTCTTACCATAGGAAGAACATAGGCTCCTGGGGATGGAATGGTATTAAGGGTAGTCTACTCAAACTTCGACTTGGGTGCAGTTGGTCAATAGGCAAAGGGAACAAAGCCCGAATCGGAGACCCCTGGCTGTGGGGCACCCCCCCAAAAATGCACCAGGATCTACAAGATGATCACCTCCTAAATTTCCTCAAGGAAGGAAAGGTTGCCCTCCTGCAACTCACGGAAGGGTGGGATATGGATCAACTCAAGTACATCTTCCATGAAGAAAGCATCAATTCAATGGTCGCTATGGAACATTGGAACCCCTCAATAGGGAAATGGAAGATAACCTGATTTGGAAGTACAGTAAGAACGGTGACTACAATGTGAAACAAGGTTACGATTTTGTTTGTAGGTTTGATGTGACAAAAAGCCACCAGAGGACAAGAAGGAAATTGCGAGGAACCAAAAATTTCCCCTAGAAACTGAATACAAGCGCTGATATGAAAATCTTCTTATGGAAACTCCTAAATGATGCCCTGGCCGTGGGTGCCGAACTGCAGAAAAGAAACATAGGTGATTCCCATAGCTGCCCCCTGTGTTCCAACACCAACAACAATGGTACTATTGAAACCTTGGAACACCTATTCCGCGACTGCGAGATCGCCAAGCGAATTTGGAAGATGGGCCCACTGGGCATCAATGCAGAGCATACGGGAAATGTACCAATTCACAATTGGATCACAAATTGGTTAAACTACTTTGGTAGGGACAGATCAAACAAAYAGAAGTGCACACTAGGATTTCTCGTCACTCTTCGGGAAATCTGRAAAGAGAGAAATAGCATCMTTTTCCAGCAAAAAACTACAAACCCACAGAACATGCTGGACAGGATTAAGCTCAAGAGCAGCTAGCAGGAAACAGATTCACACGACGGCAAAGCTACCAAGGCTAAGAACCGGACTTACGCACACAACGAAAGGAAGGTAGCCCTGATTGGAAAGGATTGTACCAATCCAACCACCGAAGTCACACTAAAGGTTAAACAAATAAGACTAGAGATCTATAAAATACAAAGTTCTGTAGAAGGTAAAGCTATACACCACTACGATTTCAAAGCCACGCATCGCCACCACGCAATCACCAAGGGACTTCACATCACTCTAAGGAACCTAATTCGTGAACGTCTGCTCCATATCAATCTGTCCATCCAAGATGCAAGCTTTATCCCTCATTTTATCTCAGAAGACGGAGATCGCAATGACTCGATGAGACGTGCCGCCCGTAATCTATTAAACTATTTCCATTGTTTTTCGATAATTCCTACTAGTTCTGTTCACCTAGATTGTAATAGTATGAGGGATTAACTAACCCTTTTCACTCTTTGTCAAAAAAAAAAAAAATTATCTCAGTAACACTCAGTTCTCCCCTTGAACAGGATAATGCATATTGTTTCAAGCACATGGACCATCATAATACAAAAAGTTTTATTTAAAAAAAAAAGCAAAATAAATTATTCTTGCTAATGTTCAATCTACAAATATTATTAAAAGGTATGCCAAACAACGTAGGTACGCCATGTGGACTCCATTTGAGGAAGAATCACGACAAGTGTCGATATGCCACATGTCATCATATAATTAGATATACAATAATCTTATAATACAACTTTTCAGTTTCTTTAAAATATTATCATCTTTTGATCTACTTTTTTTTCCCTCTATCTTTTCGTCTCCTTATTTTATTTTAATCATTTAACTCATTTTTTCTATTTAAAATTCTAATGAATATTCATACATCTATAATCAATAATAATAATAATAATAATAATAATAATAATAATAATAATAATAATAATAATAATAATAATAATAATAATAATAATAATAATAATAATAATAATAATAATAATAAATAATAATAATAATAATAATAATAATAATAATAATAATAATAATAATAATAATAGTTAGAACATATTTTTTTCCATTTATAATGTATAATTTTCATGGTCTACATATACTATTGAATACGTCATACATTTTACTTATTAAAGCATCGTTGAAGAGATGCGCGATAATATATGCAACCACATAATAATATGTAGGAGAGAAAAATAAACATAATCACATGCAATTACAAAATCCAGTGGAGACATACATTATATTATTTTATTATGTTCATAGGGATAATAAATTAAAGTAAATTTACGTTGAGACCACGTTATTCTAAATCTGTCTCTTATACACATCTAGATGTGTATAAGAGACAGTTCTTATACATTATCGCATGTACCAAAAATAGTGAAATCAATTAATAGGTAAAATAAATACTCCCTCTGTTCCACTAAATTCCTACCACTTCTACTTTTCACGTTTGCCAATGCACAATTTGTATGTTAAATATCTTTAGTTTACATTAGTAAAAGTCATAAAAATTGGATTTTAATAATCTACTGACGATTCAAACTAGATCCCACTTGACTATATCCACTTTTATACATTGATGAGAAATTGAAAGATTCTTACAAATTATTAATAGTAACAGTTTTTCTTATGGTAGGAATTTAGTGAAATGAAGGGAGTATATTTACAAAAGTAAAATTAAAATGTATGACCCGGGACAACGCCCGGGCCAAAATACTAGTTTTGGAAGGAAAACTTGAAATATATGGAGAGATGCAATATTAGAAAAGGGACAATGTACTACCAATGCATTGGTAAAAGAATTTTTTGTGGGRAAATACCAAAATAAATGGTCTTTTGCGAAATAATACCGCCATAAATACTTATTGTGGGAAAATACCAAACAAAATTTACGTTTTGTCTTGAGGTACCATTTTATGTTTTTCCGGCCAAAAAGTCCATTTTCTGACGTTGATTCGTCGGAATCTTGCGTGTTGTTGTGCGTATCTCTCAGTCTCCTTTATTACCTCACCAACCATTACTTCAATTCACTCTTACTCTCATTTACTCAAACTTACTCACTCCACTCTTTCTTCTCTCTCCTCTACAAACCAGTCATCTTCTCCTCTCTCTTCCATTTCAATCTCCTTTCTTGCTGTAATTTTGCTCCTTTTTCTCGCAAATAGCCACGGTGAAGGTAATTCTCTCTCCATTATTTTTTTCCCTAATTTTTTGCCTAAATGCTACTGTTTTCGTTTGGTAATTGCTGCAATTGTTGTCCTATTTGGTTAAATTAATCATTAAATTAACAACATTGCATGTTTTGCAGTATTTTGCTGCTTAAATTAATCATGAAATGGATGCTAATTGCTAATGATTGTTAATTAACCATTAAATTAACCTTTTACAGTGGAATTTGGATGACTAAACTTGCAAGTTTTGAATTTTCTTCCTGGATTCAAGTCTGACCAACTAGCAAGCGAGTACAGCATAAGGAACACCACACTTGCAYTTCTGTGAGGAATTGATACCACTAGAAGCAGACATCTCCCAATATCTTAGACCCTGATTCAAGAAATTGAAAAATAACCAATTAAAAACCCTAATTTAAAGAATTCAATTAAAAATTAAAAAACTGAAACACAAAAACACTCACCTTTGAGGGAATAGCAGGGGCAAGGAAGAGAGAGAAGTGAGATGGGGAGTGATAATTTTGGGAAATCAAAGAAGTTAAATGGAATTTAAAGGAGTTTTTTTACCGTTGGAGATGAAGAAATAGGAAGCCAGAAGAAAGAAATATGATGCGCGTGGGAGAGAAATTTGGAAGCTGTAGATGAGACACACGYACATGGTCAACGCYTGAAAATAGACTTTTTTGYCGGAAAATGGTCACTTAGTACCTCAAGACAAAACTTAAATGTTGTTTGGTATTTTCCCACAATAAGTGTTTATTCCGTTATAATTTCCCAAAATGTCACTTTTCATTGGTAATTACCGATAAAGGTTGGTTCAAGTGGTAAGCGGCTTGATACCGCTTAAGGGAGGTTTCGAGTTCGAGTCTCGTCGTATGAAGAAATCTTCATTGGGAGATTCACCCACCTTAATCAGGTGTGCGACCCGGTTCAGATTCGAATGTAATCAAGGTGTTAGTAACCCCCGGTGAACCGGGTGGACATGCTAAAAAAAAAGTTAGAATAATTATTTATCAAAGTCATAGATAACATCTTTGGGAGTCATGAAAATTTCACCTACCATGTTGTCGCTCACTTTTTCATGATACTTCCTCCATTTTTTAAAAATCGCATCACTTTGGTTTTTTCGGAAATCGAGACAAAATTTGGTGAGTGATGAGGTGTGTAATTGGGTACCAAAAAAAAATAAATTGATAAAGTGATTAAAGTAGATGTACTGATGAATATTTTAATAAAGTAGTGGGAAAAAAATAGTATTTTAATTGTGATCCCTATACAAAAGAGAAAATAATAAATATTTTAATTGTGATCCTCACACCAAAATTAGAAAGAAAGCAAAGTAAGGTAGTTATTGTGAAATTTCCCTAAAAAAACTGAGGTAATTTTTAAGAAACCGAAGAATATACGAGTTTTGAGTGTTTTTTGTTAACGTTGACGGTTGACCCTACCACTTTTCTTCATAAATTGCTCTCCGACTGAATTGATTGATCTACCGTTGTTGCTTGTCACTTGCACTTTTTGGTAAGGTACACAAGACAAAAGGGCAATAAATCAATAATATCTTCCTGAATAGTAGTCCCTACTCTCTAACAGCAAGCCACGTGCAAAATGCAAAATGCAATGCTGGTTGAGTGGTTGTATTTGTTAGTTGTTACCAATCAAACTGCAGCTGATCAGCTGATGAGTGATGACCCATCGGCTTACCAAAAAAATTTCCTAAAATAACCATCAAGTAGATTAGCTTCTGTGGTAATGCACAGTTTATATAGGAAAAAAAATGATTTTTGTTTATATATACTAGTGGCACACGGCGCGCGCAAGCGCGCCGTGTTCCACGTTGTGATACTTTATAAAAAATATAATTAATTGATGTATTTGGTAGATAGTTATTTGTATTAAAGAAAGCTGAGAAATGTATTAGTTTAAATTTTTTATTGCCTATAATCAATAAGAGCTCTACTTATATCAATATCTTTGTCTAATTATGTTTTCCGAACGACGTGAAGCCTTCAAAAGCACTTCAAGAAACATGCAACTATATGCGTTATTCGAAGCACTTTGTACGGTTGATGTGTGTAAATAATTTTCACATAAATTAATTAGTATAGAGAAACATGATTTTACAGCAGAAACAAGATATGATAATCAGAAAAAGGRTTACWCTAATGAGACCGGTTAACAAGGTGTTGCATGTGAAAAATTACATCAGTAAAAAATCCAACTAATAAGTCAAACTAATCCCAAGAAACTCTTAGAACCAATATTTGTTAGATGGTAAAAGCATATACATTTATCTAAACTGGCACAAAAACTTTATAATCTGTACATATTGAGCTCCTTAATATGTAAGCCTCGAGATCTAAAAGCCTTACAGCAGAACAATAGCATACTCCTACAATGTACAAACCCCCAATCACTACCCCTTTTCACCCCCTACACCTTGTCCCATACTATTTTCATGTAATAAAATGCAAAGACCCCAAACCAAGACCCAAAAAAGGAATAACAATTTAAAAAGAACTCATGTCAGTTATTTGACAAAAAATCACAAGGTAGATATAAAAAATAATAGTATAACTAATCAACTCAAATTAATCCTAAGGTACAAAAAAAAACCTAACTAAAATCATCCGACTATTCAATCAATCTGATTCCACAGTGATGTTTTTTCTCTTTTAGATTGTAATAAAAGTATGCAAGTAACTTTTATTAGAATCTCAACTCTGTTACAATAGTCCAATTTATCATTAATATAATGCTCTTCTCAAGTTGACTTACATGATGAAATATGTAGCATAAACACCCTGGAAGGAAGAGAATATGTGCTGCTTCACCCCGGATGAGGTAGTATAATGAAACAAACAGCAACTTCTTCTCTTTGTTAATAGACTCCAAACTGCACAAATCATAGGATGTAAACATAACGTAACCACTGTCAAAACTTGCACGAATCAAGAAAATCCAAATATAAACAAGTGTGCAAATTGCAGCCCAATGCAGGGTAACCAAGGAAATGTTAGGGATAAAACTCCAAAGGTTTAAAGTAATGCAAATGACGTCCACAAACACAATATATGAAACACTAAGAACTGCAAGTGCA
>SNQN01000929.1:28303-46072 GCA_008642245.1 Bassia scoparia
TTTACCTATTTTATTTACTCTAACATTAAAAATAGATGGAAATTGAGGCAATTAAAGCTGAAATTATACCACATTTCACATGTCCTGATCCTTGGACTTRGGCTTACACGAAGAGTGGAATATATTCACTTATTCAGTTAGGGTGTGCCTATTACTTGGCGTTGCGGGACAGAAATTAAATCTGAGTTTGGCTTCTTCATCTAAAGCTCATAGTCATATATTGTGGAAGAGAATCTGGGAGTCTAACATTCCACCAAAAATGAAAATACACGGCTGGAAATTATTGCACAAAGGACTTCTTGAGTTCTTGTGCATGTACAAGTGTACAACTAGAACATCGAGGATTGAATTTAGATACAAATTGTCCATTATGTGGCTGTGAACCTGAAACTATTGAACACTGTTTTTTCCTATGCCCAGAAGCTCGTTTTGTATGGTCTGCATCATCACTGAGATTAAGGCGAAATTCCTAGGGTATCCAAAGCAGGGATATCCAACAACATATCCAAGGTCATATGTGTAATTTCAGCAAGGGGATGGAACTTCAGTAACTGCATCCGTTAAGTTGAAATTCACGGAGGATATGGATGRCGTTAGTATCTTTTCTTTTAATTACTTCACCAAAATTCCTCGACAGTCGACACCCATGAAGCTCCGTTATCTTCACTTTCGCCAAGAGGAAAGTCGAGTGGGAGAGTGCTCTTGAAGACGGGGGTGGTGCAGTCTCAATTTGTTGTGGCTTACTTCATCAAACCTCACGAATTCATCTTGATATTGCAGGTAAGTCATAACTCGACCTTCTTCAATTCCAAAATTGTAGATTTGTATCATTGGATTTTATGGTTTGAATTTGAGATTGTTCATTGTTGTTGCAATTGTGGCTTTTGCTTTTCATTGTTCATTGTTGCAWYAATGTTTTGGATTTAATTTCGTTAATGGTGATGACATTTAATCTGAATTACTGCTTCATGCATTTATACTATACAAGGGTGATTAATTTTTGTTACTGAATGTGTGACCTAATTTATACTATACAAGCATTTTTTTWWAATTTATTTCATCGATTGATATGGTTAATTGCAAGATGATAGATTAATTTGATAATTTTTGTTAATTTGTGATATGAAATTTGTTTTAAACCCTCATCACATTAGAGAACTTCATTGATTTGGGATAATTAGTGTTAATTTGTGTTAAGTTGTGACAAATAATTAATGTATCTTAGGCTAAGTTATCTTTGACATTATGGTTATGTATAGAGGTATATTATTGAGTACATGCTGATTGGAGATTCAACTCCAGTTCAATCCCATTTCACCATACTTATCATTTTGGGTTCGCAACTTAGAAAGAATAGAACTCTAGAAAGGAAATTACCACAGGCTAAAGAATGACAAATTTTGGAATTCCTACGAATTGTAATTAAACTATCTAAACTTTTCTTAGCTTGTAACTATTTCATCATCACAAATATATCTGCAGCATGTTTCTTAACATGAAATAGCATGCTATTGAACTCCATCATAGAACTAATGTGGAAACAAAGCAGTGTGTGATGTTCAAACCAGCATTTCTGTCTAAGTGACAAAGGGCCCATTAATGGAAAAAATAATGACTAGGATTCTACTAAACTCTTCCACCATCTTTATCTTAATCATCATGATGCATCAATAAAGAACAAAATCCATAACTCCAGAACATTGTCTGGTTGCTGATATGTTCTAAGACTTCAGTTGTTGACATCAATTTCGTGACTAAAGCTTGACTAATACATGGGCGTTTGTAGCAATGAGTGTATAGAAATATAATCCCAGCATATATACATGTAATCCAATGAGTGTAATGAACTAATAACGAACAATGACGTGTAAAATAAAAAGATGGGCCAATACTCGAAAGTTGCTGCTTGCATGATAGAGATAATAGGAAGCAGGAGGGCAGGAGGAGGATGCACTTTGGTTTTCTACTCTTTCTATTGTAGAAATAATAATACAGATAATGTAAACCTTCACTCACTAATTTTTACAGAGCATATGCTCAGATAACTAATTTTAACAGATATAATAACTGATTTTAAACCAACATTACTAATCTACTAACCTGGTCAGTTCCATGTGCAGTTGTGCACTAGCTTATCCGCATCAAGCACTGTCATTAAAGACCTATTCAGTTCATTCTGCTCAACCATCTCCAATAACTGCATGATAAGACGATGACGTATGAATCTGAGTACCTTCATAAAAGAATTTGTTAAGGGGTTGAAAAAAAAGGCTAACACAAATACATACTGTTGAAATAATGTCTTTTGATGTAAAGATTGACAAGCCTTTTCTTTTACAAGTTCCTTCTGCATTATAGCAAGAACAAAAAATTCATTAGTTTACATACAACTTATACAAGAGAGTTTGAAAAAATATCTAAGCTTGGCTTAGTTGGCTATAATATAGCAATTCCTTTTAAAAGAGATTTTTCAAGGCCTCTAACTCAATTGAACCGTCCTCCATTACTTGCAGAACAAAGTAGTACTAGTATGTCATTCACACTTTGCGTTGATTTCAAACTATGGAGTATCAGGTATATATGGTGAAGATGGCTTGAGAAGCACCTTTTGAAGCAGCAAAACGAAGTTTCTCCAATTCAAATTGTATGCGTCTTTTTAGTTTTATACAACAGGGCTTACTGTCCTAAATGTGTAGTGGACGATCTTAAGTATTTTGGAGTTGGTTAAAATGCATATAAATTTCATGGAGGGAGTTGGTTAAAATGCATATAAATGTAGATTACAGTTGTGTTTAGCTTTAGGCTGCTCTTCTGTTCTGGTATATTCTCAGTTTTTGTATTTGTGCATAGCAAAATTTCTTCTTCAATTAATCAAATTTATGTTTCAAGGTTAAAAGGCTTGCTCAAAACACTAAACACTGGCAAATGTATTTTCAAACTCTAAGAACACTCCACTAATATCAAACTCTAGATTAATGTGATAATTTTTGTTAATTTGTGATATGAAATTTGTGTTAAACCCTCATCAAATTAGAGAACTTCATTGATTTGGGATAATTAGTGTTAATTTGTGTTAAGTTGTGACAAATAATTAATGTAATTAACTAGATGTTTGTGAATAAAGGGGGGGTGTCACTGTAGAGTGTAGCAATATCTTTTTTGCCTTGTTGCTGGCTTGCTGTTTTATTGGGATACTTTTTCAATTACTTATTTCTTATTTTTACAAATGACTTCGGTAAGATGTTCAATTATTATGAGTAAGACACAGGGAAGATCAAGTGATCAACTTTGTGGTAAATTAAAATTTTATAATATTCAAGCCTAACCTTTTCAACTTACAAAGGTGGTTATGTGCTTATGTAATTTGACTTGGCAAAATTAGTAATTTAACATGGACAAAAACAAACACCAGGAAGCATTGTGGGGTGCAGACTTTAGTTTTATATAGAATGAGAGCAAACCTCCTGCATCCATCCGAAGTCATTGTTGCAGTGCAAATTGGAGGTTGTGTCGTCGGTTTTAGAGATGAAAGATTGAAAGGTATGGTCTCGGCTTGTTTTTTTTATTTCCTGTTTTGTTTTGCTGGAATATGTATGTTAATTGTTAAGATTTTAGTTGATATTTTGCTAAATGATTTGATTGTAATGAGTTCTTGCAACAATCAATGTAAACATGATGTATGTAATAACAAAATGTTCYTGTAATGACCTTGGGTTTGTTTCAATGCCAATTGTCCTATTTACTTACAATCTTACCCGTGAATGGCCTACTATGACAGGAAAAATTAAAGATGACATGGTAGAACCTGTCCGGGAACGATTAAATTTTACCTACCAATTATTAAGTTCAAGCTTAGTTGCAAGACAATTAGCTGATCAAATGACCCTTGCCAAGGCATATGTCATCATTGCAAAGGAGCACAATAATCTTCAGCTTGCTTGGGAACTTAGCTCAAGGATCAGAAGTTGCAAACATTTGCTTTCAAAAGTTGCAAACTGTGTATTCCTTGCGAATACAGTAAGCAGTACAAAAGAAGTTGTTTGTTTGAACAATATCATAAGCTCAGTTCTAATCGCTGCAACTTTCATATTGTTAGAAGTCATGTAATCAGAGGAAAACCAAAGCTAAATATCAACATCATTCTGTTATTATTGATTGAATGTTTTTGAATGAATACAAAATGATGAGTTTTGGCCTATTTATAAGCCTTAGTCTAAGTACAATACCAAAGCTGGTTAGTCGATATTGAGCATCGATCATAAAATACTCATTTTAGTAAAACCTACTATTGGTAGACTTAGTAAGCTATAACCAACACATATTTTGGTTGCTTCTCACCGGGTTGGCTACCACAAAAGTACTATTGCTCATTGCATCGCCATTACTACCTCAATTCATTTTGTTTACACGAGGTGATATATTCGTGTCGGCGATCATTGATCTCATAAAATTCAGATTTATAATTGGAAAGTTGATGACAGTAGCAGTACATGAGGTAATAAAATCATAAAATGTTGCWAAATCAACTAAACACCAATTATTTAAARACTGTGAAATGAAATTAGAATTTCCATCAAAACACTTATAGAGCTTCACAAATTTAGTAACTTTAGTCAAATAATTTGAGTAATCATCTCCTTAGTCATCTACGAATTAGTTAATTAATGAGGTCTAAAGATCTAGTTCAATGGTCAATGTGACTCAGACGACTTATTTGAGTATGRGATTGTGAAATGAAATTAGAATTTTCATCAAAACACTTATAGAGCTTCACAAATTTAGTAAATTTAGTCAATTTTAAGTAATCGTCTCCTTAGTTGTCTTCGAATTAGTCAATTAACAAGGTATTGAAATCTAGTTCAATGGTCATAATGACTCATATGACTTATTTGAGATAGGAGTGTGAAATGAAATTAGAAGTTTCATCGAAACACTTATAGAGATTCACAAATTTAGTAAATTTAGTCAATTTTGAGTAATCTTCTCGTTGGTTGTCTACGAATTAGTCAATTAACGAGGTATAGAGATTTAGTTCAATGGTCAATGTGACTCAAATGACTTATTTAATTTGACTCTGAGACTATGAAATGAAATTAGAATTTTTTATCAATGCAATTATAAAGCTTCACAAATATTTTATAGTACTTATCTCCTAAGTCGTCTAAAAATCAATCAATTATAGAGGTCTTGAGTTCAATCAGACATACCCAACAAGGGGCAACGAATAAAGCAGCATACTCAACAAGGGGCAACAAATAAAGCGACATAACCAACGAGGGGTAGCAAATAAAGCATAACATACTCACAAGGAGTAGCAAATAAAGTAGGATACTGTCAAAACCTCGTGTTTTCCTTTTCTTTCTCATGTTTCGTTTCTTTTAAACATTAAATGTGAACTTGTCATCATTTCAACATTATTATAATATTATCATATTAGTAACATTAAGTGTGAACTTGTCATCATTTTAAAATATTATAATATTAGTAACTTGATTAATTAACAATATAACCAAGAATATTATAACCTTTATTACTCCATTAGTATTTCATAAAACCTTTTGAAAACCCTTTTTAAATTTATTAACAAGGTTGAAAGCTTATTATTAGTTGTGGTAGCAATATATATACGAAATATTAGTATTAAATTAATAATACTAGTTGCAAAATAGTATATGTAAACTAAAATAAAAATAGTAGTATCAAATTAATAATGGTAAAAGTAAAATGGTGATAATAATATCAACATTTTCTTGGTCCAAATAATGATGACCAACCGATTTCCTAACTGTTGACTTGTTGAGTCCTACTGCTGATGTGTCAAACATAAGTACAAAGGCCTTCCACTCAACCGTTAATCTCTATTATATAAGGRAAGGGGGGAGGAACATGGTGTCCCCCCTATTAAATGTCTCTTATACCCTTAATGAATTTTAAAAACTCATGAATTAATTTGCCTAAATTACCCTTTTACTTATTCAATAATTAAAATAGAAAATGCATTTATTATGCGTGTTAATTAGTGAAAATGACTATTATTCCAAATTAGATTGAAACATATATGGTATTGTTTTGAATTTTAAGTCATATTAATTTCAAAATAATTACAATTAAAATAAATTATATTGTTTATTAGCTACTCCGGTATAAACAATTTAATTTGATATCTACTATAAAATCATTTTTCGTGGAATACAATTTTTGCAGTTCTAAGCACGCATCGCGTGCACATAAAACTAGTATAGCAAATGAAATCGAAGACTGAAACAAATCTAACGGCTGTGACTCTCGATCCGTGCCTCAACACTGAAGGATCATTCCACCACTAGATTTCATTCATCCAGTGGTTTACATTTGCTCAGCCTGCTACTAAGGATCGTCATCCAAAATTGCAGAAATGGCGCTCAATATTTTGATGAAATTTGGTTTCAATTTCAAAGCAAAATTAAAGGTGCAGACAATTTCGAACTAGTCAAATAATGGTACAAATTCGCACTTTATCTCCTTCTCAAAGCTTTCTCACTGAAAATTGCTGCAATTCGTTCAATTGATTTCAAACAACAAATTTAGGGTTTTTTGGGCAATTCGAACAATCAATTCAATTTCATTAGGGCTTCTCTTATTTGACTATTATGCCGGGCTTCAGTTTCACATGGTATCTTCTTCTCTATACTCTCCTTACCCCAATCTCATCTCCAGTTAGTTTTTTTTTGCTTAGTAGAATGCAGTTCGAATTTTATGGTTTATTTGTCGAATTCTGTTCATTTTGGCATTTACTTTGTTCAAATTATTTGCCTTTTTTTGTTTAAATTTCATGGAGTTTGATTCTTCTTTAATTTGTTTAGATTTTGCTTATTGTCTTGTGCAATTTTTACTTCAATTTTTGTTCGAAAATTTCAGTTTTTTGTTGGTTTTTTCGTTCGACTCTGGTTTCCTTTTTATGCGAATTTTGCTTCCTTTAATATTGTATCTTACTTATCTTGTTTATTTCTTCAATTTTTGTTGACGTTTAAGGCTCTTGGAGTTTGCTGGTTTGATTTTTTATAGCTAAAATAAGGTATTTTAGGGGCTGAATTGGGGTGAAATTTTGGAACTGAATTGGTAGTAGTTTTATGGTGGTTTTGGGGACTAAATAGAGGTCATTTGATGGGTTGAATAGAGRTGGTTTTGGAGGCTTAATTAGGGCTGAATAAAATTAGGGGTGTTTGCAGTTGCGATTTGGGGGTTTGCTGGAGTGGAATTGGGTGGTTATTTGGGCATGAGGTTGGGAGTTTTACGGCAGAATTAGTGTTTGGGTTTTGCAAATTTTTGGGCTTAATCAATGGATTTATCATCAATGAGAATAAAAACATGAACTAACAATTCATCCTCAATAGCAGTTGGTGTTRTGTTTCTGCCTCAATATGTCCAAGTTCTTAGTTAGAAATGTTGTATACCTTCTTAATCATTTTAATTCATTTTTTATGCGATTTATTATTTATTGACTTCATTTGTTTGATGATTTTATTTGGTGTAAATGATATATATGTTGGGAAGATTCAGGCCCAGTTAGCTCTCTAGTTTTTTTTGTCCTCTGTTATGGTTCAAGGGGAAATGTGTGGAGGATGTTGTGGTCTAGGTTCTTAAATTGGTTATTCTTCTTTCAAGATCTAATTTACCTTGACTTCTATTTTTGAAAGGTTCTGCTGGATATAGGACCACCACGGAACAAAGATCTTCAACTTGTGTCTTTCCACACGGTGTCAAAAGGATATTGGGGTGAATGTGGACAGAGGGGTGGATACTTTGAAATGACAAACATTCCCCAAAAGGTTTTTCTTAGTCTCAGTTTTCTTTTTGAGTCATCATTACATATTTACATTACTCTCTTCCCTATGTATCCTTAATTAGTGAGCAATTACAGAACTTGTTAATCTAGTCAGTTGTCTTAGTAAACTTGATGAAAGCTATTAGATCTCTGTCTGAGTTGATTGAGGGGTACGTATTTGATACTTTAGCATATTCTGAATGGTAAATACCCCGTTAAACTTGCTTTCAAATGTTACAAATTTGTGAGGAATCGGAAAGCAATAGAGTAAAATAATTTTGACTTCAATTGCTTTTACATAAAATGAAAGAATTTATTCATTTATATTGGAATTTCAGTTGCTTTTTTTGTCACTAGCTCAAATGTGCTCTAAAATTGAAGCTATTCTCGTTCTAGCTTACTTTGTTTCTCATTTATCTGCTGTAAGTCGGCAACTGATGAGTCAAAAATAAATAAAGAAGGAAAATGAAAGAAAAAAAATTAGATTTTATTGACAAGGTAAAAGAATTATTGCGACTTTGGCTATCCTTAAGCTCGAGAATACAAGTTCTAACAGCCAAAATTCTGCAATAAAGATCCGCTTTTGTTCTTCTGGATTGATAGARGGATCTGATGCTAATATTTGCAACAAATCACATATATTTCTTCAAGCCTATATGATCTTCATTTCTAAATAATCTTTATAAAACTAGCTGAGAGCCTGAGAGTACCCTTCAATTACCAAAAATATGAAATATACTCATTGACTCATTGTCTCCCTAAATGTCTTACTGTAGTAAGCCACTATCTGTAAGAAATCTATTTATGTTCTGGTTTTGTTTGTCTCTTTTGCAGTCAGTTGATGAAATATATAAAATTGCTTCAATAGCATTGATACCTAATGTACCAGGGCAAATATTTGTAAGTTTCTAAACCATTTTCGTGCTCTCGTTTCACCATTACTAATGACTTGATGTTCTGGATCTTGTATGCATAGTCACTGATTCTTTTTTTCCCTTTGATAGCTTGGGTTAATGGTCAATCCACCAAAGCGTGGGGATATTTCATATCTTAGATATGAACAAGAGAGGTAAAGAACGGTCATTCGATTATTTCTTTGTGCCTGTGGCATACTAGCATTGTAGCCATTTGCCCATTGACCATTGACTATAAATATTTCATGGTGTTGTGATAAATTTRCAGCAAAGGGATCCTGGAATCATTAAGGAAAAGAGCGCGAATAATGACAGATGGATTCAACAGCTGTAGAAATGTAGTCTACAATTTCACCGAAGGTAAAGGCTAGCTTCGTTTGTTTTCTTCAATTGGTTGTCCCTTTCAATAGAGTTTGATKTGKGGGATGAATTCTACTTGCAGGTGCTATGTACTCATTCCCTGTTCTATCGCGGTTTATAATAAGAACTTTGTGTTCAGTCTTCTACCATCTTATGCTATCTCCGCAACTATAAAAAATCTTCTCTGATATGTTGGCTGCCTTGAAARATGTAAGCCTATTAGCTCAATTGGTCGAGCACTGTGTATGTAGTTTACACAGAAGATGTAGGTTCGAATCCTACATAGGCTATTGTTTGTCCTAATACGGCGAAAATGATTCTCAAAATCATTGTATAAGTTGCATTCGAGCAATCTCAAGCAATCATAAAAAACATTGTGAAGGCTATGTGGGACTTGAACCCACACCATGTACATTATTGTACATTGCTCTGCCATTTGAGCTAATAGCCTTGATGGTAAAAATTCATGAACATTTTTAAGAGTGCAACCTTATTATCAGTCTTAAAATTTCTGTTAGTAATTATTAAATAGCCAGCCATTTATGCGGGACTCTTAAATTTTTCACAAAGTGACTCTTTACAACAGTCACAATGCCATGACTCCGTAGTAATACAAGGACCTAGTTGCAACTTGATCTCTGTTTGACTGCTTTGAGGCTGCATTGTGAGTAGGAAAATGCATTCGGTGCGGAGTGTTTATTAATGAGCAGATGCAAATATTACATTTATCAACTATAGGAAGAAGAATAGTAAGATGTAAATTACAATTGGAACTAATATGAACCAATAGCAAGGAATAAGCCAACTGAACTCGGAATAGCAAGGAACTCAATTTGTTAGATACAACAGAATACTTTAGCGATCCAGTAAGCAAAACTTGCAAACACACCAAATTCTTGACTAATTAAGAAACAAATGTTGGTCAAACCTAATCCATCAGACGAATAAATTTTTATCAGACCATCTACGCCAACGTGATAATTTTTACATCACATATGTCACAAAGAGCAGGTGATCACGCCAATTAAGGAGATTCTCAGCACATTGAAAATACATAAAAAGGCTTTCACATCAATAGATTAATTTGATACTTTCTCAATCGAAGAAGATGCAAGATTGACTTGGTCTTAGGGTGCATGGCATTGATACTGAACACAAAATCAAAGATATATTAATGCCAAATACAGCACATGCAAACAGCAAGAAAAACCAAGAAGGCAAAGAGATGAGATGACACACCCTCTAATACGAATGATACAAAGGAGCTTCGCMTCGGGTTCTACATAGAATCCTCCCTTCAATTTAGCCTCCCTTCTCAATCGGATAAATTCTTTCTCCTAAAAAWCAATCAGACTATTGCATTAGAACAAAACATCATGAAAACAATGAGAACACACACCACAAATAGCATATTAGATAAGCTGACATCTAGATTATCACTGAATTAATTTTTTTAACAAGAGTACAAGAACCCTAGAATCAGAAAATTCAGTGCTAATATATTTGACACCGTTTGCAACAGATAGATGACAAATTACTTCGCAAAAAGCTTGTTGAGGTAAACTAAGCAGAAGATTTAAGTGAAACTAAACACATCAAAAAGCTTCTCTGTAGAACTAGTTCATCTTAGAAGCATCYTGAAAGTCGAAAATTTCCAGCAATGCAAGTTTATGGCAAGAATAATACTCAAACACCTCTATCTCATAAAACCAAAAAACTTGAGAAACCTAGATATTACAGAATGGATGAACTGTCCAATTATTAAACCAAAACCAAAACTATCACAAAAGTGTAACTTTAAATAATTAACAAGTAATTGTAATTTACACAACATAATAAATATGATGTCATAAATCACAATCACATAAAAAAAGAAAAGAAAAGAAAAAAGGAGTATACTTAGCAACCGAAACAGTCCAAGGTGTAACAAGCTGATCTTCGGTGGCGATATCCTCACCGTACACGTCACGAACGCCGCCACCAATGGTGGATTTTTCATCCATAATATGTTTAGCAATAGTATGCATACTTTTAGTTTTTGTTCGGAATAAAAACCACTTCTTTAAATTCAAAGGAGCAAGTACACCATCCTCAATTCACATCAAAATTCGAAAATTTGATTAAAAAAACCATATAACTTTGAATCTTTGGAAAAAAAAACCATAATTTTAATTGAAGTTGACAAATGAAAATTAAAATACCAAATTCACATATCACACAATCACTATTATCACATGAAAATTAATTGTTTCAATTCATCAGTAATCGACAAATTTAAAAAATGGAAAATTTCAATTAAAATTCAATTGGTATTTTTCCAAACAGCGGCAAAAAGGAAAAAGAGATGAAAAGGGTAGAGATGAAAGGGTAGCAGAATTTTATATACCTATTAGATTTGGATCTACTCCTTCGCAGGTTACCATCTCGACATTCRCATGGTGGATCAACACCTTGCTTTCACTCCATCGCTAATTCCCCCTTTTTGCTCAGATCTCTCTAAAGGGCATACTTTAACGGTTGGAAATCCCTGAAATGGAAGTGATAACCCTAGTTTCAAACATAACTGACTGAAACAGGAGCCCCCCTCTTACATCGTTAACTTCAACTAACGAATGCTGAAGACGTTTATTGCTTATATTATGAGCTTTCTTTCAAACATCCCTAAAAGAACCACTTGCATGTAAATAGATACGTTAAAATACCAACTGGTTTTATAACTAATATCACTAATGCAAAATCATCATTTGATAATAAATCTCTCCATCTCCAAACCAAAGAGGCAGTATCCTTCATTCATGCAGAATTTGCTATTGCTTTCAAGTGTGATGCAGCATCCATCAACCCAGGCTCTACACCTCTAAACATTGTGGCTTTAAACTCTGACCTTTCACACTTTCAATCTTATAAACAAGAAAAGACTCGTTAACTTGGGCACTGCAAGGAACTGCTCACTAATAATGCAACAAATAGCTGGACCAAAGGAATTGTTCCTAAAAACCAACTATAAAGTTTGGATGTTTCCAAACACAAATTCTCAATAGAAACACTCAGCCATCAAAACATTGTCCCTAAACTCCCTATCCTATCAGACATTTTCAATATATGAGTAAATTTAACCAACGAAGATCCTAAAAATAATTTTACCCATCCCTTAATAATACATGACATGCTAATTTTACCCAGCCCTTAATAAACTAACCTAACTAAAACAACCCCCCCCCCCCCCCCCCCCCCCCATCTACCACCATCTACACACACACACAACACTCACACACAGAAGAAACTGCAGTATACTTTCAGTTTCAAGGCTTGCAAAGGTTTACAAAGCATAAACGTGTTCCTTATACTTATTCCGAAAAGAAAGAAAAATTAGTAGGAGAATACTATACTCAATTCACCCCCCCCCCCCCCCCCCGTGTTAATTTTAACATGCTGACCCAACTTGTTAAACCCAGTCAGTTCACAATCAATTGACATAATTTCCAACCCTCCAGCATAAACAAAATCAATTAAGCTCAAAAATGATGAAATCAAATTGGGTCACCTTCAATTACCACTCACAAACATCATAAGTCATCACCTATATTTCATACTTCTTAGCAGGTAAAAATTCAATCTTTTTGAAGATAAACTGAAATTGGTTTTCCTCCAATTCAATATAAAGTCTCAAATTCTGATACAATAGCATAAAAAAAAGTAAAAAAAGGGCTAGGATTCATATAAATTAAATGGTGCCCACTTCAATTAAAGAATAGAATTTTGCTACTTTTGACACAATCAAGTGTTAATTATTAAAAAAAAATGAAGAATTAACAAAGTAAAAGAAAAGAGAAACCTTGAAAGGAATTGAAAATGGCAGTGAAAACGAGAAAAGTTGTTCGGCGAGACGACATATGAGTAATTGGCAATTCAAGTTAGCTTTCTTTGATTATTTCATTGAATGTATCTCCCAAATAACAGATTGCTCACTATTTCATTAGAAAATTAATCAAAAATTCCCAACAACCAACAAGTCGCCAACAAAAATTAAAAATATTAACAATTTTAAGGAAAATTTGTGCACAAGTGCCACTATAATGGACACCTTTGCGAGAAACTCCCACCAAAAAAAAATTTGTCCAAAACTGCCACTAACTATCCTTCCTTTTGTTGACCAGTGCCAGATGGTTGTTTCCGGCGTTGACCTCCACCAAAAACTCTCCATTAAATATCACGTGCAACGCACGTGACCCTCTATTTCCTTATTTTCTACCTTCTACTCCTATTTGCACTCCATCTAATCCTTTTTCCCTCTCTATTTCATTCAAATCTTTTTCCAATCTTCTTTTCTCTTAAACTCTCAATAACATTTCGTTCTTCCATTTTTCATCCATTCTTTTCGAAACTGTATTTAATTCCAGAAACTCGAAAATTATATCAGCACAATATATCCAATTTTATCAGAGATCCATATTAGTCAACTAACATAAAAAACAAATACGACGTGTAAACTAAAACAAATCACTAGATTCACAACAATTAACCAGAATTAGATCAAACAGAGATTCACAATTGTTGAACAAAACTGTCATAATCAATTATAACCAAAAGCACTAGTTGATAAAAAATCCAGAATTGTTAATCAAAATCACTAAAACTTCAAAGCAATTGGCTCATTAACCATAATAATATCATCTCCATAAAATGGAAAAAAATAATTGGAACATTACTGTTACTCCATTGATCTACAACTAACCCAACAACTAAAAATTAGGGAACCCCAGTTCCAATATATCAGCAGTGGCAACAAGATCAAAACTCCTAACTAGTCTTCTGATCAGCATGGGGAAGAGACCCATATTGGGGGACCCACGAGGAAGAGAAAACCCTAGAAACTTCTGCAAATTAGTCGAATACTCCCGAACAAAGCAGGTACAAAAACGCCATCGAACAATCCGTCATATCATCACCAGCGCAAGTTGCGGTGGCTCATCTTCTGCAACAATTTGATGGGAACAAAGGGGATCTTAGCGACCACTTTGCCGTTCGAAAAGCGAGTTCAAGACCCCGAAAACGACGAAGAGAACGAGCGCGACGACTGCGCCTGACTTGAACTTGAACATAGAGAGGCCGCGGCTGGCGTCCTTGAGGGAGGTCTCAACGCGTCCTTCTTCTTGGATTGTTCTTTGATGAGGTGGCAGTGGTGGGTCCGCTTTGAGGGTTTCGAGCTTTTTGGAGGATTTATCAATGGCGGATTTCAGGATTTGTAGAGTTGGTGCGGTAGATTAGGAGTATGAGATTGCTTCGCAGATGATTACGGTGCAAGAATGAGATTTCCGACTACCGTTAAGCAGTCGGGTAGTATTGCAGGAGAAGATGGGTTTGAGTCGCCATTGTTGGTTGATTGAAGAAGATTAGAAGATCGATTTATGAGGAAATCGAAGATTCTTCTTCTGTATGAGGATTAGATGGTGCAATAAGATGAAAAAGTAGCAAATAGAAAATAAAGGCTCGCGTGTATTGCACGTGATATTTAATGAAGGGGGGGTGAGAGGTAACGCCGGAAACAACCATCTGGCACTGGTCAACAAAAGGAAGGGTAGTAGTGGCAGTTTCTGGACAATTTTTTTTTAGTGGGAGTTCTCGCAAAGTTGTCCATTATAGTGGCAACTTGTGGACAAATTTCCCAATTTAATGATATTCTATCAAATTATAAACAATTTCTATCAAATTCGCTAGTAAAATTTGGTAATTAGGGTTTCTTACGAAAATTTTAACATTCCAATTGGGGGTTTAAGATTGCCTTGAACTTTCGACTAATAAATTAACCGAACTATTTGAACCAAATTGCGCTTGAACCTAAGAGATTGTTCCGAAAAAATATGTCGCCATTGTTACTTACTGTATCCAACCACTCACATAATCACATAATCAAACTTAACAAGGCAAGAGAGAAATGGCAACTGAATTTTACACATACCTTTTAGAGCTTGCTCCTTCGTACTTCGCTACTTTCGTTACTTCCCCCTTAACTCAGTTCTCTCTCTAAATTTTTGGAAGATATTCAGTAGAAATGACAAACACCAAAAGTTTTTAAAAATTGCGAAAATGCCATTGGATATCATATCTACCCAAATATTCTGGATACATTAGAGGATTTATCTCGTCTACAATATGGGATTGTGTTTGATTATTTTGGCTCAGAGGTACAAACAGCAAGAATGGTGGGATGTATTTTGGAGTCTATGCTGGCACCTATGGAACAAAAGGAATAAATGATGTTTTAACTCTCAAAGGATATTGTTCAGCCCCAATGTGTCTGGGCCCAATTATATATTTGAAATTACCAAAATGCCCTTGGGTTTGGCCCATTAAGGGTGAGAATACTCAAGTATCCTCCATTGTACGAGACTCGGTCCGAGATAGGAGGCCCAGTCGATGTTGCAAAGGTCCAAACGGGGCCCAGTCACCCAAGGAGGTTTGTTTAGTTGACGAAATTGCCATCCGAAAAGTCTATATATACCACTCAAAATCGTGTATGAGGTACTTATTCTGACATTCCCTCTGCTATTTGCTGCTATTTCTCTCTCTAGATTTCTCCTAGTGATCTACTTGAGCGCGGAGGGGCCGTTCCTGGGTACAACCCCCGGGGTCAGTCACCGTTTACTCTTTTTGTAGGACCCGTGACATATTCGAAGACGTGGACTGTGTACCAACTACCTAACGAGCTAAGGAGAATTGACTCGTATTTGACCCTATTTCACACACATTGTATCCTTTTGAGTTCCGAAATGCCCGGAACAGATTGTGCCGTCTGTGGGGATTCGATTCGTTTTCCTCAAAGTCACAATGGTTGGTACAAGAAACTCTACTCGTGCTGGGGACGCCCCAAGGGCTGGACAGTCTGTCTCTCAGCGCYGGGGGTCCCAGTCGCACCACAGCCCCGAGATTCAAGAAGTTGCTACGTCCGAACCTGGACGCCCTGAACCTGGACGCCTAGAATTTGTCACAGTCCAGGACCTCGATGCCGTGACCAACCGCTTCYAGGGCCGACTTGACCGTCGAATGAACGCCCTRATGGAGCTTATCAACACAAGACTACCTCCTGTCCAGGGGCAGCCTCAACAGCAGCAGCAGCAGCCCTTAGTAGATGCCGCATTGCATGTCCCAAACRYYCCAAGGCCGTGCACTGAAGGCCCCTTTGTGTTTTCGTCCCCTCATCCGAGTCAGAGACAGCGCAGCCAGTCTCCTCGAGTGAGTCGTGCGACGACTCGCAGAGAGGAAGTTAACTCCCATCCTCGTGAGGCCCCGAATCCTAATGACGCCCGTCGCATCATTGAGGAGAGGCGCCTCAAAGAGGGTGCCTTGGACGCCCGGGACATCTTGAACTCCAAGAGGGAGAGTCAGGCGCATTCTGAATATCGTGTCTCCCCAGTCCRACGCCTCTCTCCAGCTCGCTCTCACCGCTCCCTTCACCGTAGTCCCAAGCGTGAGGAAAGCCAGAGGCGTGCCCCTCCCACAGGGACGCCTCAAGGCGCGACCGATCTCCTCGCCGCAGCCCTCGGCGTGAACGATCGCGCTCTCATGACACTAGAAGGCGGTCGCCCAGGGAGGAGTCCGCTCGCAGGTCACGGTCCCCGTCGGGGGACAAGAGTCGTACTCACAGGACTCGTTCACACAGGGACCCTTCTGAAGGTGGAGAACATGTCTCTCAGCGCCCAGGTGGAGTAGTGGGTGAGAACGTCTTGGGAAGCTCAATGTTGAGCCACAGGATGCCCTTCAGCAGGGAAATCCTGGATGCCCAAGATCCTAGGAAGGTAAAGATATCGTCCATCGACCCCATCGATGGGACGACAGATCCGGAGGAGCACCTGGCGTCCTATAAGACTCAGATGGTCGTCCAAACGGAGAGTGAGGCGTCTTGGTGCAAGTACTTTCCCACTACCCTGAAWGGTATGGCTCTCACTTGGTTCAGTGAACTTCCTGCTGGTTTTATTACAAATTTTTCARTCATCGAGATTATATTCAAACAACACTTCATTGTTGGCAAGCGCCATAAGAAGATAAACCTATGCTTGTTGAGTTGCAAACAAAAGGACGGAGAAAACTTGGGCGAGTACATTAAACAGTTCAGTGCAGAGTCGTTGAAAATTGCTGATCTGGAGGATTCAGTGGCGTTCACTTCTCTCCTGGCCGGCCTCAGGCCCTCAAGGTTTAAGCAAGACCTGTTGTTGCAAGACATCAAAACCTATACATGCGCCATGGAACTCGCCCAAAGGTATATACGCGCCCACAAGATCAACAACATGGGAGGCCTAAGCTCTCCCAAGAAGGAAATGGGAATGGAAATGGAAAAAGAAAGAATGATGGACGCAAGGAAAACAACAGTGACAAAAACGAAGGTAAGACCTTCAAGAAAAGAGATGATGGGAATGACCCAAAATACAATGTGAATAGACGTGAGATTTACTTGGACATTAAGAACAAGGATATGTTACCAAAGCCCGACCCAGTACAAGGAACCCCGAACAGAAGGAATAAGAATTTATGGTGCGAATTCCACCAAGAATGTGGTCACACAACCAAAAATTGCAGAGAGTTGAAACGGGCCCTGGACAAGTTGGCGGACGAAGGAAAGTTAAACAAATATTTGAAGAACAAGCCCAAAGAAACGTCGCTCCCAAAGCCAATGGCCAGCAATGAGACGGACCA
>SNQN01000929.1:50837-93563 GCA_008642245.1 Bassia scoparia
TGTTGTCGTGCACTAGTAGCATGCGCAATAGTATCTCCCCGATTATGCTCATGTTTGCCGTTCTGTAAAGATTGTTATGGAGTTGTATCTAATGACTTATCGATGTAGGGTGTGGACGTCCTGTATACGTGTTATATTCGTACAAAATGCAGACCAATTGAGAATAGGTCGTTAGTGAAATGGTAAATACCAGTGCAAGTGTCCTTAGCCTATTCGCTATATATGAAAGAAATATGGTCTTGGTATAATCGCTTGTAGGTATAAATCGGGCGCCGGTCATCTATTATTGATCTCTGAATTAAGAAGACGATAAGGGTATTCGAATATTGTGCTATGCATACGGCTGATCCTACCAAGAAGTAAACGGTGACTGACTGACATTATAGTGAATTGCTTGTAATCAGGACCGTCTTGTTCGGGGTTTGTTATCCCAGGAATTTTGGCCTACCTAAATCTTCATCAACTTGCTGGCTGAACTGTTCTAGTAATCGCTGAGAGGAAGATATACTGTAGAGAAGGAAAATAAGCACACTATATATCGTAAATAGCAAGTAGTATGGAGATTGAGTTGTAGTAATAAGATGCTTACTTCAAAATTTTTACACACTATTTTATTCGAGTAGGTAGGTTTATCTACTAAATGACTTTTCGGATGAGTAATTTATTCGTTCAATCTTTATGTAACACTACAACTTAGCTTGGATTTCGGGGGATTGGCAAAATTGTCCACGTTTTTAAGTGGCCTTTGCTAATCCATCTGGTGGGTCTTTTTCTTATTCTCCTTTTTCGTTCGCACTTTCGTAAAGAATTGGATTAGGATTATCAATGAGAATGGATAATTATTTTATCTCAGCCTTTTTAATGGGAGCGCAGCTCATGAAGTGTGACAACATTTTGTTGAGGGTCACATTTCATTAATAATGAGAGCTATGTTATTTGGAACTCTTCCAAAAACATAACATAGGACTGATTGGAATCAACCTAAAATCTCGCACGCATTTCGACTCACACTGGAGATGCTAAATTAATCAAAGTTGACGGCTGTAACAACGAGAATGTAGATTTGGCGGAATAGCCCATTTAATAAATGGCGTTATATAACAAGTGCATATCATAAAAAACAAAGAAAAACCTAATATATGTATATACACAAATCCGTGCATTCAGCGGGCGTGACCTTGAGCAGTACAACAATTTGTTCGGTTTGCAACCATTTACCTATCATAAAGATGGAGTGAAATTGATGATCGTGGGTACGAAGTTTTGGCACAAACTAATCAGCATTGGAACTTAGAATTCCTCGGCGTCATATATGTCAATCTAAATTCGCAGTTATGTTAGCTTTGCTCTCTCTTCATCATCTTGAGTGAAGCTCTCCACGATGCATTCTTCGCATCTAATAGCTTTAGCAGAAATGCTTGGGAAGGGCGCATAACAGTTATCGAAATTGTAGACAGTCAAAATGTTGTGAGATTGCATGGCCAACAGATACTTTTGTGTGTTGAAGATGAATAGTGCATTGAATTCTTTACTCAGTACTCTTCATGGTTGGTCATGGCAAATGGACCATAGCAACTTTGTATGAACCTGTGCATAATAAGGGTGATTCTGCCGCTTCTTACTTATACAAACCAAGCAATAAGGTTTTCGTCGAGAGTCCAATGCCTTTACTATCTATTGGTGCAGATAGCAAGCTGTTGTCTTTATTTTGTCATATGAGTCTCTGTGGTATTCTGATGTGTGTTTCATCTCTGATGGGCACTATGGCCAATTAGGTGCCGATTTGGTCTGTTATGTGATAATGAGTAGTGTATGTAGCTGTGTTTTGGAGTCGCGGACACTATGCTGGTCAATTAAAGAGTCACTGTTTTCTTCTAGTTGTACATGTTTGTGTCACAGGGGAAAATTTGAACCTTAACCACTTCTCCGTCATCAGATTGCGTATATTCGGTGCGTCTCTGTTGAGCATCATTGTTTGTAACGGGGAACATTGGGATTCGTTAGCTACCAGAACCTCGTCGACAGTCAGCGCCTTTAGAGTCGACCATCTATTTCACTGGACTAATGCAGCAGCTGACGCTGTTAAATGATCTAGCGCCCGACGCCTGTTTGAGTGCCGCGTGGTGTGAATGAAGCGTGAATGTAAACAAATGCAACTCAGAATATTACTCAATGGGTGAGGTCGATCATGGTTCATGCGTCTCAGAAGAATTCTACTTCCTGGTGACGAGAGTGTCACCTATTATTAAGCAACGTTTCTCTCTGGATATCTTTCATGGAGAAGTACACGCTGCTTGAATGACTTCTTGAAGGTACGTGTCATAACACAATATTGGGTGCGAGAATGTCGATTTCGACAGCTCTGTTTGTTTTTGGGCGTGCTTTATATATTATAAACCTGATTATTCAGATTTTACGTTACATATATATGTGATTGTTTAAGACGTTAATTTAACCGACGTAAACAACCTGTTCCTCTAACATATATATTTTTTGTTCCAATCAAGATGAACACGTTAGGCCATGCTATGTAAGAGGAACCCACTTTGAACCGATCTAACTGGCATTAGTGAATCCACGTGAATCTTGCAAGTGCATCCGCTCTCGAACAACCCAATTAGGTGGGGGATATAACTGATTCTTATCCTACAAGAGTATTGTAGACGCAGCGAGCTTGGGAAAGAAAGCTGTATTGCCACAAGTGAATTCATCAACTCATACATCATCATGTCCACACGCTCAACTCATGGGTAGGGGGCTAGTGACAGATGCTAGAACAGATAATTTTTGGTAATCCAGGACCCCATTCAAGATCATTGGGAGAGTCAGGTCCTCGACTTCTTTAGGGCGGTGTGAGCATTGTTCACTATACTTGTGAAATTTCAGGCAATAGTTGTACTCTCAGGACGCTCATAAGGAGGGGGACTAATGAGCCCAATGTTTGAGATGACGTTCTGGTCGAATGACAAACTCCTTAACAACGGCGCGAGTGTTGCATCCAAAACGCGCAATAGGAGGGGGGCTAATGAGCCCATGTATGAGAGGCCGTTTGGGACCACAATACTGAGTTCTACTACACTTAGTCAAAGTTAAGGTCAAACTATACTTGTATCTCAAAGGCAATAGGTGGGGGCTAATTGATGCCCCCATGTATTGAGAGGCGTCTGAGCAGAACAAATCAATATACACTGCATCCAACCCGTCTAACGTTACCCCATAGGAGGGGCTAATGAGCCCCATGTTGAGAAGGTCGTTTGGCGACGCAAATACCTTCACTATCACTTAAGTGAAATCCTCACTATACTGTATCCAAACGTGGATAGTATCCAAATAGTGGGGGCTATGACCGCATTGATTAAGCAGGACGTTGTGGAACGCAATACTTCACTACACTTAGTGAAATCTAGGTCAAATATAGCGCTTGTATCCAAGACGCCCAATAGGTGGGGGCTATATGAGCCCGATGTATTTGAGAGGGCGTTTGGACGCCCAATACTTCACAACACTAGTGAAATCTCAGCTATACTTGGTAACAACGCCCAGCCGAAGGAATTAGGTGCGTCTGCCGGCGAGCTAAGTGATGGACAACCCATGTGGTGCTGGCCCGTGAACTAGAGTAAAAAGGGCACACAGTCTCGGAAAATCCAGGGCAGGCTTCATGACGCTGCACGGGTATTCCCAGTTCATGTTAATACAGAAGGAACTTATGCTAAGATTCAACAACCGAAGTTACTATCGCAACCTCCTTGCATGGGAAGCTACGCCTCCAGAGAGAACTTAAAGCGACGTGGAGGATCTCATCACACCTGTTGGCTAAGCTCAGAATTCAGTGGTGACTGAAGCGCTTAAGTTGTACGTAACCTCTTTCTGACAACTGAATAGCCTTCATGAAGCTGTCTGGAGATAACGATCAGTGCATCCGTAGGTTGCCAAGCTAGAGGTGTTAAGTCTCAGTTTCACCAACTCTCGTCTGAATCTGTTTACTAGTGAAGCACCGGTACACGCTTGGCACAGTCTCCGAAATTTTCAAGTGCGCTAAACACTGAGATCCGCTATGATACATTAATCAACTTTCCCCTCCTTGGCAGTCTTGATATCTCTCCTACACGCGCTTGGCTGCCTCCGATGCACATCCCATCTGGCCATCAATCGTAGATGTCCACACAGTTGTTGAACCGTTGTTCAATTGGTACTGAGTGACCTTGTGATTTTTCGAAACTTATGATCAACCCTTATTTGACTTTTTATGGTATGGACCCTCGAATTGGGATCTGCACCAAGTCTGCTCCCTCACAGATCACTCTCCCTTTGAAGACCGGTTCTGCAAGTGGGTTCCATGGTTCTCTTTGCATAGATCTCTCTCTACGCTGCTCTAGCATCGTGATTCCTGTCAAGATTGTCTCAAAATCTCAAATTATGGTCGGCGGGAGAACTGAACGCGGATTGCACTGTAACCCAGACAGCGACCTAACAATTAGTAGCTTAAAGAAGGACGCATCAGGACTTGGTGTTTAATTCAAAAGTGAGGGAGTAGAGAGGAACGACATTTTTCATTTACCTATTGCACATTATACCCGCTACTTTCTCTTAGCTTCGAAGAATCAGTGACTCTTGTATGCCATCTCCTCCGAATGACTCGAACTCAAGAGTGGTGGGGAACGACATCTGTGTGCACATTACCTAGTCTGTATGATATGACGAGTTTTGTGGATGTACCTGATCATTATTGGTCGTCTGGCTCTGTAGTCCCATACGCTAATACATGGTAAGTTCGGCAAATGGTGCCCTCGTTGAAGCTAGCAGGCCAGCATTCACCGCAATTCTCGTCATTACGGCAAGATTGCCGGGGGTTGATCCTAGATGATTTACTGAAAGTGAGCCAAGTCATGTCCTGTGGGCCCAATACCTTCCTAGTATGAGTTGCTACGAGAGGAGCTATGTTTGAGAATATGGTTGATTCGTGAGGTTCTTGCATCGCAGCCCACAACTCTTCTGCTCTTAGTGAGAGCGCGTTATGGGGGCTGTTCTTGTTCACGTTATGGAACATGTTATACGAGATGATTGCATAGAACTCAAAAAAGCGACTCTGGAAGCATGTAGGAGTCTGTTCAGTCGTCGGTGTATTCTTATGGATTGTTATTTTTTTAATAAAGGGTGTCTGGATAGGCGGGCCGTACTTAATATAGATGTCTTACGATCAACGACTCTGCTCGTCGTTGCGTCCAAAGACGACTGGTTCGGTACCAGTGGATTGTGATATCAACGGCGTTGTAGCCTCCTTTGCTCTGAAGGCGTGAGTAGATTGTCTCGGGGGAGGTCGGGTACGTAGTGTTGGGTGGCAGCGATCAGGTGGGTGTGTTGGACAGGCCGAGCCCATCGCGCCCCCATTGTTAACCAGCCTTTGCATCGGCTGGGCTAAAAGGCTGCAGGGTTCAGAGGGTCCTCAAAGACGCTGGTCAGCTCATTGATAACTGGATGGATAGTGAAAGTCTCTATGCCAGATCGAAAGTGTCCTTTAGGGCCGCAGGACGTCTAGCCTTGCTTCTGTGGGATTATTGCATATAGTGCTACGTGGATCTCCAGACTGCTTCGCATATCTAGGGAGCCACAAGGAGAAGGATTTGTTTACACAGGACTTAAGTGAGGGCGGTTATGATGGGTGGAATGGCTCGTCGTAGTTGTTTCCATAAAAGAGGTTATGCTGGATTTGTATTGTCGCTCGCTCTATGTAGGAGCAGTATGCCCATCGTATTTTTTGCAGCTTTTGGGGATCAGGACTAGGACCTAAAAGAAGT
This sequence comes from Bassia scoparia, assembly GCA_008642245.1. Lineage (NCBI taxonomy): Eukaryota > Viridiplantae > Streptophyta > Magnoliopsida > Caryophyllales > Amaranthaceae > Bassia > Bassia scoparia. The sequence continues at coordinate 56,633 of SNQN01000929.1, forward strand.
TTGTAATTGTGAACTGATTGGACGGACGCGGGTTTGAGTTGTTGTATTGGGCACGTCTGTCCTAATGAAACAGTGTGCGCAGACGCTGCGAAGTCGCCACGCCCGTTTGTTCAAGGCCCATTTTGTGTTGAACATTTGTATAGTGTATTTGTAAATGATGTCCGAGTACCTTGCTCTAGTAGATCTAGGCGCTCCCCTGTAGCAGGGGTTCGACTTATGTATCTGTGGTTTTAATATCAGTCGCTCTATAGTCATACTCATGCTTCTACTGAGCTCTTTCTCAATATACATTTTTCAGATAGTCTCTTGACATGCATTATATGTACTCCAGACGTTAGGGTGCCGCTGTGCAGAGTTATGGACATCCTTGAAACGTTTTTTCATAACAATGACGTGTTTGTTTATACTCTGTAATATACTTTGAACAACAAATTTATCCTCATATTACTTTTTCTTTCTTAACTCTATTCTTATACTATGCTTACTATTTTTTACTACGTTATTCTGGCTCATATGGCGTTATTTTTGCTTCAGTAAAGTTACGTTTCCTTCAACTTTCTTCTTATCTCAAGCGCTACACTGACTTAAGCTAGTAGTATTTTAATAGACATGTTTACGTATGTGTCCGGCTCTAATGGTGCTCTTGTTTTGTCGATGTAGTCCCCGATGGTAATTATTTAATTACTCTATCCTCTCAATATAAATTCTTTTGAATACACACTAGTACATATATTCCTTTCTCTCGCTTTACTTATAAAGCATACTAGATCATCAGTATCCTTCATCTTACCAAAGCTTAACACAACTTTTGAATCTCTGCCTAGAAAATCCCACACTATGTTCCGCAATTTGGTGTATCAAGCTAATGTACGGAGGGAGTAGTAATAAACCTTTAGTGGACCAAGTAGCATTTTAATGAGATGTGCAATGTGCATCTTTTGATTACTGAGTGCGCTGTCCACAATAAATTTTTTGTTGTGGAGCTGACGCTTCACAATCCTTGTTCTAGCACCTCCTCGAGAGCTCATACAAGCCGCCTAAAGACTCTTCCCTTAACGTGCTCGTGTTGTGAGTAAATTAAACTTAATGGGGGAGCACAATTGTCCATAGATGTAAATTACATAGCTAGTTAACCTATACTTCTGCATATGCATTATGGCCGTCAGGCCCATTCTCTTTTCAATTCATTCATAATGATAAACAAAGGTTCGTGGTACGGCAGTTTAATGATAGGTATCTACCGTTATCCATATCCCAGACACCAGAAGGAAAATAAAAATAGTTATGGGCCATAGGGTTACAAACTAGTGTGACTGGGCTTTTTTTGAGGTATACAAGGTTCAATTAAAACTATTGGCCTTCCGATTTTTTGTGTGTTCAAAAAAATGGGAGTTAATAATTTGCAACTATGCCGATAATATTTTTGGGTAAAACGAGTGTTAAGGACACTGCCCCCACGGGAAAAAAGTTTAATGCTTATAACACAGTAGCGGTTTCAAGAGGCGTTGGAAGTGATTGAGTTGTTCGTTTTGCAAAATTAGTCTGTTAGCAATCATTGTTCGGCCTCGTTCATGAACTTGTTACCGGTGGAGGAGTGATACCCTATCTGTCATGAAGGAGAGTGGTCTAGGATGCTTTCGATAGTCATTTTGACACATATCACTCAACTGGTTATGGACATAAAAGTCGCTGGCACCAGTCCTAAGGAAAAAGGCGGATGCAAACTGTTAACCGCTGAGCAGATATGGTTGGAGTAGACAGAGTAACATGTGATTTAAGTCTCTGATACCCAACACAAGGATATCGCAGAGACTCTAAGATAAAAGGAGGACTGTATAGTCAAATAGACCGTTAGTGTGGTGTGGCTCTCGTATAGTACCTGCGTTCCCTCTGTCCTATGCTAAGTTGATTTTATAGAGTCTTAGTAAGGAATCATGCATCTTTTCATGCATAGGTTCGAATGGTGTTGAACTGAGTACGAAATTGAGATGCGTTTTAACTATTGATTGGTTTCCGGCTATTTTTACATAATGAAATTCAAGTTTGCAGCTAGGTATCTTATGTTGTGTAGAAATAGGTTATAATTACTAATATTTCTCACAATGGACTTGAGGATCAAAGTCTAGGCGATGGAAACTTGTCTAATAAGTCATTCCTTGGGTATACTATGATGCCGGGGACTAAAAACCTCCATTTAATTTGATAAGGTCGCATGATCCGTGGCTTACCAGTGTAGAAGTACACTTTAATTGCTACATCCGTTGTGATGTTAAAGTATGAAATGCAAGCACTTGAGGAAAGAGAGTAGAACACATCACATTCCTACCTACTGCCTGCTTGTATTTCATCGTTAAGGTTGTTATATTCAAATATATATTGTCTTCTCAAGTATGTAATATGATAACCTTACACTCGCATATGTTGGTGAATCTTCGAGTTAGATTTCAGTAAAACCTTTCGATAATGCGTCTTTTCTTTTTCTCGTTGCGCATGGCCATGAACGGCCCCCGACAAATAGCTTTTGCTCAACAATATTTTTTTTTAACGAATACTGCAGTTCGATAGGTTTGAGTCTAGGCTGCTCCCGAATCAAAGACCTACTGCCCATAAAAAATCAGATGCCATAACGAAATATATATTTTTGAAATAGACAAAATTGACATACAACAACCGAAGTTAAGGGACCGATGCATGGCGCCTGAGGGTGATGCCTCCGTCAATGGGCGACAACACATCCACGAGCCCATCAGACAAACCCAGATTTCATATGTCGATGAGATAAACCACTAAACACAGGGTGATGGAAGGCTAAAAACGTATTGTAAAGCAGGGTGAACGGTGTTAGAAGTGTTGAGCAGCCATAGGTTAGAGGCCATTAGGGTTTATTTGGCGTGTTGGATGCTTCGTACATTAGTTTGGTCAATATACTCATGAACTGGTTCGGATGATGCATATAGGACGATGATCAAGGAGATTAATGATTGTGATAGAATGATGATAAAGCATGAAGAGATACGATAGAATGATACAGGGGAAGAAATTAACCACAACACCCAGATAATTAATGAGAACGAAACGTCTGTAATTCCTAACAGTAGGGTGCAAGTAGAATGGACATTAATGTTTCTTATGCCTTAACACAACATGATTAATGTAACAGCATTAAAAAAGAAGAACTAAACTTTAGTTGCTCCGGAAAACATATAGCAATTTACTTAAGCTGAAAAACGCGGAAAAACATTAACAGCTGACCTCAATGAGAGCCACTCTCAGACAGAAGCGGCGACCATTCCGACACAATTTATGCATTCCACATGCACTGATGCGTTGCAAGTTCGTGTTGTATGGTTCATCGATCTAAGTTGTACTTGGCTAGTTCTTACATTAAGTTATGATCCGCTGCGTGAGGCAACTGTTCGCGGCACCTGCTCCTGACCCCAGCCATGCAGACCCATAAAATACCTTTCCCAATCTCCATGAGGCAGTATAAGTGAGTAAGAGGGTATGAGTAGGTGCGACGAATTGGAGATAACATTCTGGAACGATTGTACTAATGTTCAGAGCGAGAAGACGTACAGGACCGCTAGCAGGGTCGGTTGGCTCAATGATAGTGTGCCGAATGCCTCAGCGTACAGATAGTTGTATATGGATTTGAGGTACGTCGTATATGTGTATCGCTTCACAGTGGCGCACATACACTCAACCTGGGTGTGTCTTTATATTTATTAAGAGTGAATTTATTAGCGTTTCTGAGTCCTTTCTAATCTTTTTATTTTGTTATAAGCGGTAATAGGATCCAGGCATGCGCTAGCAGGAGTACTTCTACTGGGCCCGGTAAATTATACGAGGGCCACATAAGCAGGTCAAGAATCTCGGCACCGACGATCCTATGCGAGAGTGCATACAGTACTGTATATGATTGGCAGACACGTAGAACAAAGGTGGAAGAAGGAGGTAAACTTGTCTTGGAGTTGTTTTGATGAAATAGTTTGCGCCTTATATGTGTTCCCTAAGGATACGCACTGAAGATAAAAATCAGTGGAGACATACATAAAAGAGGGTACGCACTATTCAATAGAAAAAGTTGAATGTTGAAGAGTAAAATGTCGGCACCTGAACTTGAAGCGCAAGACTCCTTGACTATACACTTGCAAACATTAAGATGCTAAGTGGCATCCTGGTTAGATAGGACTTGTTAAGTTGGGCAAGGGACCAAAGACAGAATTTCTGTTATTGTAAGGGAAAATCATTTTGCGCTCCAGTGGGGCTGACAGAGCAGTTTTCATACTGATAAGAAAATGTCTATCTACTAAAGCAGAAGGCTCTCCGACGCCCTTATAAATGCGAGTTAAGATGTTAATGTCTGTTGATAAGTAGGAAAAGCTCTATCACACGGAAGGAGAAGGGCGCATAGTGGGACCAATGGGTATTTTAGTGAAAACTGAGTGGAAATGCGAAAGGTGACAGAGTCGTGGACCGAAGATGAAGTTAATACGGAGATTGTACAAATGAAGATGAAGAGAAGCCAAGAAAGGGTCCGACCTATTGGCCAACAGTTATTGTGTCCGCCAAAAAAAAATGATTTTCCTGTTTAGCCCATGTGGAACATTGTTATATGGAATGCTAATTGCTAAGAGGAAACAGCTTGATTTGGGCTGCGCTCCTCAGGTCTCCATGTAGAAGTGCGCCAAAGAGACAATCATGTGCAAGCGCTAAGATTGCAAAAACCAGGAAGAAAATGATATGAGAAGAGAAGCAAAAGCTACATGATTTTGTCGGGCCAAGTATCAAAGTCATTTTATACCACAGCTCTAGGCGGACCAAGGAAGCAGCTGAGCATCGGAGGCTGCTTAAGGACAAGTGGCTGGATTAAATTGCTTATTTATTGTTTCTAGGACGGTTACAAGATAAAGAAGATGTCAGAGGTATTACGTGGGCCGCGGTTGAACTCCTTCTGTGCCCCAAGCGATAGTCGGGCGCGCGGCTTGGTAAACATCGATGGTATCTTTTTTGTCGTGGCTTGAGCCACGGATCTCCGCATGTGAGTGCGTTGGGTGGTAGTGTTTGTCGGGTAAGGGGAATTCGTTCCACCGTGTTTTTTGCAACTCGCTATCTTTTAATAACTCAAATTGAGTGCCTAGATAAGGTCTAATGTTCAACTGAAGGATCGCCCACGATATCGTTTTATACATTGTTTGTGTTATTATTGGTCCTGTAGAAAGATCAGAGATGGACTCTCAACAGAGTGCGAAGATTAAATGATTACAGAAGGTTCGCATTGAACAGTCGCGGTTTTCGGGTTACATGGTACGGAATTCAGATCTGTAACCAATTCTTCGCCCTGGAGCTAAAAATTAGATAGCGGACAAAGTACTACTGACTAGTGAATTGAATGAGTCGGAGATAGATGCATCATAGTAATACCTCGTTAATCACGAAGTTACATGAGCAGAGTCGTTAATCACGAACGATCTCATTATGTCTATAGACATACTTAATGCAAAGCGACACTAAGTCCGAATTGAATAACAATTTAACGCATGAACGATAGTGTTGTACTATTAAGTGGCACAAGGGACATTACCTTAAAATACGTAGGCAAATTGTGAACAGCATTTGCTATTAATCATGTTAAATACGGCTGCCTAAACGCTGGTATTACCGCATAGTAATCTGATTTAAGAGTTAAGAATTCGAAAGTTATATCTCCGAGTCTTGGATGTTTTAATGGGGTATTCAAAAACTATTACTATAATACAAGAAGTAAGTTATCACAACTTAGTGGAGAGAGTGACTCATAATTACAAGTGGCAAAAAGCTTCAAGGAAGTATAGTGCAAACTCTATTAAGCCTAATTCTTGGTCAAAAGACATCTAGATATGATATCTTGTTTAGGACATAACCAATGAAACGCATGGATACTCTATTGCACTTTGGGAATATGCGTATTACAGTTCCAACATTGTAAAATAACAAAAGGAAAAGACAATATGTTAGTCAGCTCATTAATAAAACGCAAGCGCAATGGACTTTCGCCCTTGAATTGCTATACCAACAATATAATAAAGAATTGCACTTACGTATTGAAGTATTGGTGATATATAATAGGAGGGAAAATATGAGTGGTAAACCAAAAACAACTGAACAACCTTAGCAAAGTTGTGAAATATCCTACAATATTACATGAACACAAGTTGACATATGACGTTTCTACATACTGTTTCTCTATAAATTATATTACAAACTCATATAAATATGGTTAAGACAATAGGTCATAATATTTCAAAAGAAAGTGAGTTTTTATTAAAGCTAGATTATTGGTGAGTAATCTCAGAATTCAACCTTGTATCAATCATGCTTGTTGATTCGAAAGGAGATATCGATGCTTTGAATTAAACGAATGTATGAATGTGTTTAAAAGGTTTCGAGAGAGTAGAGACTCGAGATTTTAGAGTAATATGTATCATGACGTATGCAGGTTGTATTCGATATGTCGTTTTGAATATATGATAAGCGTTGTTCTCGAGACTGACGCACTAAGGCGAAGAAGTGTTTTATGTAGGCCCCACGAGGCAATTTCTTTGAGCAAAGAACCTCTGCGTATATACGCTGTACCATATTGAGCGATATACGCTGCTTCCTGGTTATACGCTCATCATCAGCGATATATAACTGCTGCTCTGACACCCTTCCACAAAATTTTTGGAAATCGAATAATCGTGAATAATATGTTAATTTTGTTGAGCTCCGCAATATACGCTTCTGTTTTGCAGTCGCTCAATTTCATTTTCACGGTCTCTCTTCTGTTACACGAACGTATCACTATTCGTCTGATTCATGTGGAACTACATCTATTTGCCGTAATATCTACGCTCAATGATTTCGCTATTTATTTTCCAAAATGATAGAAATATTATGTTGTATTTCCACCTTCTCCGATTTTTCAGATTTCCCTGAATTCACGCACCTAGACACCCTTGGCTCTCTCCAAGGAACGGAGTTCTAGAACATGTCTTACTAATTATCCTAATGGTAATTGTTAAGTTGTTCACACAGTACTCTTCTCGGAGTAGTTTTCTAATTATTCTGTTATTTTTCTGCGTATTCTGCGGTATCTTAAACATTGCAAAACTTCAATAGAAAATCATAGAAAAATCAGAAAAATAATATTAAAAATATGGCGGATTAGAAAATGTGACGGACATGATGAAAATAAAAAAGCATGAGAATCGCTTGAAAACCTTTGAAAACTTTGAGAAAACGAAGAAAATACTTATTGCCTTGCCTTTGACTTTGCTCAATATTTCCTGAGTCGACCTTATTGCTATTCCAACTTTTGTGAATTCAAAGCATCTTTTTCTGATTCGAAACAAACGCGAGACGCGGTATGTTTCATCACGATTCTCATTTGGGGAGACAACATTTATCAGGTTCTAAGAGCTCTGGGTACGCCTAACACCAGGTGTATAAGTTGAAAAGTTGGGTTTTAAGTGATATCTTACAGAATAAAAATCGTGGTTCCTATCTGCTACGCCCCTAAAGTGGGCAGTGATGTAATGATTATGAATCCCCCTATCTGGTGGCGGTGGGGGCGGCGCTGCTTGAGACGTGGATGCTCCACCGGTCCTCATCGTCATAAAAAATCTGTCCAAACGATGATGTTCATAAAGCGGATCATCCTTATGGAAAGCTACAGATACSGCGTCTGGATGTGACGAAGGAACGTCCTCGCCTAAAGACACTTCGTCTGGAAGGGTATCCTCCAGAGGGACAGCCTTAGGCGGGGGCGCCGAGGGCTCCCCGTCACACACCGAGACCAACACACGCCCCCCGACAACTATCTCCCTTGAGAAAGGGCCGAAGGGGAACGACGGCGAGTCGTTTGATGAAGACATTATTTATATGGGGCCTAGTCCAGACGCACTTTATTAAAAAACAAAAGAAAACGACTAAGTGTTAGAGSATACCTTAATGTACTACGTACAGACGCCCTCTCTAAGGAGAGTGGGATTGCAAAATAGAACTGCTACTAGCCGCCCTAAGGAAGATGGGAGGAATGAACTGCTAGGTCACGCCCTAGGAAGGATAGCTCAAGAAATTCGAATTTTTGCTAAGTATGGGACTACAGACGCACAATTTCAGATATCCACAGTCGATTTAGAGGCGATTTTTTGGCGATTTTGGAGAGAGAAAATGGATTCTTGAAAGAGAAAGTAGGGGTAAATGTGATAGGTAAATGAAAAAATGTCTTCTCTCTCTCCTCATTTATTAAAACCAAGTCTTGGATGGGCTTTTTAAGCTTAATGGGCTGTTACTGTTCATCGCGTTTTTTCCCGCCTTTTTGAGATTTTGGAGACAAGGTCACGTGATAGGCACGTGGTGAGTCAGAACCAACGGTCAAGGTCAACGGTCAACCTAAGTCAAGTATTATTGAAAAATCACAAGTGTTAAAGATCAAAGGGTCTCATGCGTCATGGGCGTGAGTCAACAGTTCAAAGGGAAGAATTACACCTCAACTTGCACCTAGGTGCCTCTCAATACATGGGGCTCATTAGCCCCCACCTATTGGGCGTCTGGTTGCAAGTGTTGTTGAAATTCACTAAGTATGATTTATACTGCGTCCAGACGCCTCTCAATACATGGGGCTCATTAGCCCCCACCTATTGGGCGTCTGGATACAAGTATAGCTGAGATTTCACTAAGTGTAGTGAAGTATTGCATCCAAACGCCTCTGCAATACATGGGCTCATTAGCCCCCACCTTTATTGGGCGCGTCTGGATAACAAGATATAGTTTGAGATTTCACTAAGGTAGTAGTGAAGTTGCGTCCAAACGCCTCTTAATCACAACATGGGGCTGCGATTCAATATAGCCCCACCTATTGGGCGTCTGGATAATAAAGAGTAATTGTTGAGATTTCCACTAAGTGTAGTGATAGTATTGCTCAATCACGCTCTCATACATGGGGCTACATTAAGCCCCCTCCTATGGGCGTTTGGATGCCCAAGTGTTATTGATTTGTACTGCGTCAGCGCCTCTCAATACATGGGGCTCATTAGCCCCCACCTATTGGGCGTTTGGATACAAGTATAGTTGAGATTTCACTAAGTGTAGTGAAGTATTGTGTCCAAACGCCTCTCAATACATGGGGCTCATTAGCCCCCTCCTATTGGGCGTTTGGATGCAAGTGTTAAGGATTTGTATTGCGWCCAGACGCATCTCAATACATGGGGCTCATTAGTCCCCTCCTATTGGGCGTCTGGATACAACTATTGCTGAATTTCACTAAGTATAGTGAACAATGCATCCACACGCCTCCCAATACATGGGGCTCACTAGCCCCCTCCTATTGAGCGTTTGGATGCAAGTGTCATTAATTTGCATCGCGTCCAGACGCCTCTCAATACTTGGGGCTTATTAGTCCCCCCCTATTGAGCGTYTGGATACGGGTGTCGCTAAAGTGTATTGAGCAAATTGTGAAGTGTAAATACGCTTAACAAGTGACGCAACTGAAATGGGATCTAAGCGCCCAAAAGGGCGTCGGCGCGCACCCAAAATTGGCTAAATATGAGAACGTCTTATGTGACTAGTCAAAGGAATAGTTATGAGACGCCCTCACCAAAGTAATGTTTTTACTCACGCATCCAGGCGCCCCAAAGGGCGTCGGCTTGAGCATTAACGCGCGATTAGTCAAGTGAAAGTGATTAAGCCGAGACGATGTGTTACTAGACGCCATGTTAGTAACRTGCTCACAKACGCCCCTCCGAACATGCATGAGAATGATATACATTGCAGCTAGGCGCCCCACAGCTCTATCTCTCAAATACTATAACTAAAGCCAAACGCCTAATGCTAGGCCATGAGCAATCCTTCCACAAGCCATGCAAAAATGAAGCTCCTACGCCCAAAATAGTAAGAGCATGATTGTCGACTAGATGACGGTGAAAGCAAACGCCCTATTATGCGGTCAAAGGTCATTTGCATGACCAACCATGAAGTACTGAAATGCCATGCATGGATGGGCCATGCAATCCCATTGAATCACTCATGCGCCCTCCCACTGAGTATGTGGATGCATGTGGGCGCCCAAAGTGAAAGGAGTACATGGCAATTTAGTTAATATGCCAGAGGTTTAAGTCATGCATGATGAGACCCGACATCTCACGCCCCTAAAGGAAAGTGCACAACTACATTTGTTGTACTGCAAGGTCACGCCCCTGAGGGAGGATTGGTATACATTGGTTTTCTTTGTTTTCCGCTCGACATCGGACCCGTATTTGATAAATCTCCGATATCAAACGTGGAGCTAATTGTTCCAGCCCAATGTGTTTTGGRCCCAATTATATATTTGAAATTACCAAAATGTCCTTGAGTTGGYCCATTAAGGGTGAGAATACTCAAGTATCCTCCATTGTACGAGACTCGGTCCGAGATAGGAGGCCCAGTCGATGGTGCAAAGGCCCAAACGGGGCCCATCACCCAAGGAGGTTTGTTTATTACGAAATTGCCATCCGAAAAGTCTATATATACCCTCAAAATCAGTGTATGAAGTAACTTATTCTGACATTCYCTCTGCTRTTGCTGCTATTTCTCTCTCTAGATTCTCTCTCTAGTGATCTGACTTGAGCGTCGGAGGGCCGTTCCTGGGTACAACCCCCGGGGCAGTCACCGTTTACTCTTTTGTAGGACCCGTGACATATTCGAAGACGCGGACGTGTACCAACTACCTAAYGAGCTAAGGACATTGACTCGTATTTGACCCTATTTCACACACCTGTATCCGTTTGAGTTCCGAACGCCCGAAACAGATACAAACTCCATATATTTTGACAAAGGCAATGAGCATAATCGGGGAGTACATGCATGCTAATGAGAAAAAAGGGCATCAGAAACAGGGGGATAGTGATGGGTGCTCTTCATGGCAAGCTCCAGAGGCGGGTTATCTTAAATTCTTAATTCTTAAAGCTAATAGTGACGCTTCGATCTTTAAGGATTGCACAACTGGAATTGGAGGGGTTATTCGTGACATTGAAGGCGATGTGTTATTAGCTATGAGCAAAACTTTTGATTTCGTGCTAGAGGTTGATGAARCTSAAGCGTTGGCCATGCGTGAGCTACTTTCTACTGCTTGGGATTCTGGTCTCAGGAAGTTACAAGCTGAAACGGATTGCATCTATTTATTCCATGCTCTGCGAAACAATTGCAATGATAATTCTTTTTTTTGGAATTTTAGTGAGGGATATATACTCAAAATAGGAAATAAGTGTAATTTTCTCTCTTTTTCTTTTGTTAGGAGTGGGAATAAGGTAGCACATAATTTAGCAAATAGTAGTCGTAGTTGGGATCGATTTAGAGTTTGGATAGAAGAGGTCCCGAAGGAGATCCTATTTGATGTAGTTAACAATTTACCTTAATAAAGTTTTAGATTCTCGTCAAAAAAATAAAATAAAAACATTAATGATTTACTCATTTCTAAAGTCAACTTTCATTATTTTATCCAATCTATTCACCCAAAATTATTATTTTCCATAAAATTTCATTCACACATTTACTCTTTTACCTAACTTATTCAACTTTTTACCMAACTTACTCAACTATTTTATTCAACTCAATCAACTCTTAAAAACCGTTCCAAAATGGTATGAAACATCTAAAAAAACGAAGAGAGTATATTTTTATTTAGGCAATTTTGTCAGAAACCACCTTTTGTAAGGTGGTTTTTGTCACAAACCACCTTTTGTAAGCTTCTTTGTCAAAAACCACCTTTTGTAGCAAAATTGTTTGTTGACCACCACCTGTGGCCGGTTTCCGGCGTTGACCAGGCGTTGACTTCATTTTTTTAATTTTTTTTTCTTTTTGCCGCCTCCCACAACCACCCACCCCCTTCCCAGCTCCGCCGCCTCCCACCCTCGTACCCACAACCAGCTCCGTTTGGGTGGTGTCGTGAGGGACGAGGTGCGAATTGGGTTGCGAGGGAGTGTGTGAGGGAGGAGGGAGGTAGGTGGGGTGGCTGCGAGGTGGTCCATTTGGGCAGTGGGTGGTTGTGGGAGGCGGCAAAAAGAAAAAAAATTTAAAAAAATGAAGTCAACGCCGGAAACCGGCCACAGGTGGTGGTCAACAAACAATTTTGCTACAAAAGATGGTTTTTGACAAATAASCTTACAAAAGGTKGTTTGTGACAAAAACCACCTTACAAAAGGTGGTTTCTGACAAAATTGCCTTTTATTTATTCAAACATAGGTATTATTGTTTTTTTTTGTTGATAGTGCCGCAATTTTTACTTAACATTAACTTAGATGCTCTTAACGTTTCACGATTTACTATCATCACTAAGTTCGATYACTAAATAATCATTATTATAGAGATGATTTAAGAATATGGTAAACCTTTGGATAAAACTTTTGAAAGGACAAAACATAACGTTTGTGTTTAGTGTTTACTAAAACTACACAAGAAATCATTTCAGCTTAAAATAACATATGCTGAAAAATGATATAAAATGAATCGTTACAACCTCAAGTTTAAATCAATATTTTTCCCAGCATCACTGTTATAGCTATCATAGTTGATTGGTGGTGACGGGTTCGATACTGTTGCTTGCAATTTTGTGGACGGGAAAAAATTCAACGCATTTGTTGCATGAAGAAGTGTGTCTTCAGTAGTTACCTTCCATAATCAGATATGATAAAAGGTTAGAAAAATGGAACATTAACTTAATGAAATTTGTTTGCATTATTACTAGAACAATGACTTACTTGGTAAGGTAAACTATCAAGTTTGGTGGAAAACTGCTTGAATCTAGGTTCAGGTAAAGCAAGTGTTGTCGGAGCAAAACAAATCAGGTCTCGAATGTCGGAATTATTGATGTTCTCCGACCCATTAATGCTCCTGGAATTAGTTGCCTCAGACAATGCACCCGCACATAAAGTCATGTCTCTGATATTAATCGAGCAAATAAAGATGGAACAAATCGATATCATTTATAACGCAAAGATGATATACGAGTATAACATARTTGATTTMTGATCTAATAAGCTGACCTAAAACATGAGATATTGGAATTCGAGTTGTATTTTGTGCCTCCATTTCCATCCGATTTTAATGGATCTGATCGGCTGAGTTGATGAAATTTTGGGATTGGAGGSTCGTCTGACGGAAACGGACATGATCTTTTCATACCAATCATCATCTATACTACATCAAAATTTTCACAAATACGTTAACAATAAATATCTAAACACTATTAACAATGTTAATAATAATCAATGTAATGCAACATGAATGATGAATTTCAACAAAAGTTGATCGCTAATATTCAAGTCCTGTCTCTTATACACATCTAGATGTGTATAAGAAACAGACTTAGGGCGATGTGCATGAAACAACACCAACTTAACTTCATTAGATCGATGTGTATGAAACAACACCAACTTGATCGGGTGCAAGTTGGTGCTGCTTCGTGCACTCATTCAAGTTCGTGTTATTCCATGCATCATCTCGACCCAAGTTGGTGTTGTTGCGAACAACTTTGCAAAATTAAAAACAATAGATGCAATACTCATTTTGTTCTCAAGGTCAGATATATTTGGCAAGAATAGTTGATCATGCATTCAGGCTTAACAGCTGATAAGTCATGTAACAAAGAATGTTTCGCGCTCATGAACTAAACATGAAATCCATGACTTAATCTAATATAGTGGGAAGCTAATTCTCAATCATGAAAAAGAAGAGAAAGACATGATGATACCTTTTCATCTTCAGGCCACAACATCGGCGAGTAACTGCCGTAAAAGCTTTGGTTTGAAGGGGGCTCCGTCGTTGGAAAATTCATTGAAGAAACATTCACCTATATAAATTGTAAGTTGTATGTTCAAAAAACAAAGCAACACAAAAAGATGAATGAAGGGTTTTGCAATAGACTTAATTAATACCAGTGAATTAGAAGGTGGTAGTTGAAGTTGTGCCTCATTTCTTGGCAACACGTCAGGCAAACCCAAAGGAGCAACGTTACCATTCTCATAAGGAAAACTTAAATAATTAGGCCGAAAATTGGAGTTATGATCAGCAGCACTAAATTCGTGAGGCCTTACCGGGTGCCACATGTTAGGGAAACTAACATTTTCATGCACCGGAATGGAAGGCCGCCATCTTGCTCGGAACCCATCACCATTGTTGATGGGACTCAAAGGAGGGATGCGCGAATCCAAGTGGAAATTCTCGGCATTGGACAACGATGGAGTCATCCTAAACATAGGATTCGTCGGAGGAGGAGGCAGAGGAGGAGATGGAGGGCTAAAAGGGAGACAAGGTTTTGATGGCTTTTGGTTAGTAGTAGTAGTAGTAGCAGTAGTAGTAGTATTGGCGTGATTAGGTAATAATGGAATGACAGCATTTTGAGAGGATGATGAAGAAGAATTGTTAGCGTCTTCTTTTTGTTCACCTTCTAGTCTCATCTTCTCGAGTTGAGCCACTCCTAAACCCCTTTGTGGCACTCTCTTTGGCTTCATATTTCTTGACGACGACGATGATCTTGTACTACTGATACCACCACCATCATTATCATCGCCAATACCATTGTTATTACTGCACCTATGATTTTGATCTTCTTCAACCATTCTTCCCTAACCTAATTACCTTTCAAATTTGAATTTAGGATGGTAATAATTACATAAAATACCATACACTTTAATTTTTTTGATTAATTCAAACACGTGATTATAAAAAACGAAGTTTTGCTCAATTTCAGGGGAATAATTTACTAAACATAGAAAGAGGATCTAAGCTTTAGACCAAGATGCAATCTACACATCAGTGAGTCAGTGACACTCAACTAACCATAATCATAGAGCTCCTAATCATGCACCCAACAAAGGAAAAAAAATAAGATTTTTGAAGAAAACTCATACTCTAAGATGATTAATATTTGAAGAATGGAAAATATCAAAATAAAAACTTTAATAACGATTTTGTTTGTCAACTCATATGTAATATGTTCAAATTCAAAGAACTCGAACAGTTAAAAATGAGAAAATGTTGAAGAACTCAGAAATTAAAATGAAGAGATTTTAAAATCATAAAAAAAAAATGTAGCTTCAGAAAGAGTAAGTGTGAAACTGGATTTTACTGAAAACATAGTTAAATACTTGTGTATATATATAACAATGGAAAAAAAAAGTCTGAATTACAAATGTGAAGAAAATCTAATTTAAAATAGTAGTCAATAATTTAGGGATGATAAAAACTCAAAAAAAATAAAAGTGAGATTCGCACTCATAATAGCCCAAATCCTCGCTCCACTCTCCTATTTTTGTTCCTGGAATGACTCTTTCTCTTTTGGAGGAGATTTTACTGCGAATGTTGCATGCCTCCTGCCTAACATAACAAACTTGTTACCATAATATTCTACTAGTTTTTTTATRCACGCGATGCGTGCACTGATGTACAAAATTACAAYTTATAAAAACAGTTCTAAAGTAATAATTTATAAACTATGTATTACAAATTAAAATAATGTTGTGATATATATATAACCGTTATGATTAACTTTATTACTTGACCACTAATTTTATGGAGATTTTCTAATCAATTCTGGAGATTAATTTTATAAGTCAATCCAATGACATATTTATATAGGGTTTAACCCAAAATATATCCTGCTTAATTAACCCAAAATTTGCACATAATCACGGAACCCTATACAATTATGTCATTGGATTTATTAAATCAATCTACAAGTTTGATTAAAAATTTCTCTAATTTTCCATTATCAATATAAAATTTTTAAAAAATCTTTTTATTTGATATTTTTTAAGTGATATTAATTGATATTTATTTAAAATGGTCATTAATAAATTTACATAATCAATGCAGTCTTTTTTAATTGATCACAAAAAACAAAACAACTGTACAAACATCTTTTTTAAGGATTTTTTTGGTTTTTTGAAGGGGGACACCATCTTCCTCCCCCTTCACTTATATAATAGAGATTCACATTGTCTGACAGTATTTCAACCATATCACTATTAGTTGAGCTTGAATTTTAGAAGAAACAAATTACTGTTGTCCATTGATAAGTTTTATCTATCACTAAGTTCTAAAACAAACTATTGATGATGCGATAATGGTTATGTGTCAAATTCTCATGAAATTTTTTTATATTCAAAAATTATGATGAATTGCCTTTTCTTCTAATACTAACTGCCAAGTTTCAACACTAATTAATAAATATTTCCTTACCACTTTTATAGACAAAGCAAATAAATCATATGGACACAATTAAACAAATAAATTAAAATCTATTTAGTAAAGGCTAAAAATACTTCAGGCAACATATTAGTAATTTTTTATATCTCAACACAATGTAACTTAGTTATTAAAATAAATAATAAATATTTAAGCATGAATCATTTAAAATTATGATAATGAATAAAACATATGACTATATCACAATTTACTTACAGATTTTCATTTGAATTATACATTTTTTTAAAAAAATTATCTACTATTTATAGAAAATTATTAATATAATATGAACACTATTACAGAGTATATCATAACACGGACATGCCCCTTGATTAATTCTAGTAAGTAATATATACTGGGTGGTTTCATGGTTATCATCATTCATCATACGAATTGTATCATACATTAACGTCCTATCACCGTATTAAATGGTTCCGACATTGTTATATCAATAGTCTACCATTAGTCCATTACTCACAGGACATTAATATACTTCCTCCGTTTCTTAAAGAGTGCATCGGTTTCTTTAAACGGAAATTTCACAATAAATGCATCACTTACTTTTCTAACTATATGTGGTATGTTTTTGGGTGTGTAAAGACATTTTTACCCTTATTATTTTTTGACTTAACACTAGTATTACCCTTTATTATGATTGTTATAATCCTATTCTATTTCWAACCATTCCCACCAAAACCTAATTACACCCATCCAATTTCATCCAAAATCGAAAATGGATCTTCGAGAAAATTCTTGCGTTGCTTCTGGGTTCATCTTCCAACCACCTGCATTTATGAACCCTAACTTCTTATCTCCCTCTTTAATTCATCAGTCCATCYGTCTCTCTCTCTCCTCTCATTCTTTCGTCTTCAATCACTACAAACAAAAGAGCAAACAGCAACGGAAAAATCCGTCACTGATTTCACCAGATCCGTCATGAATTTCAATTAGTGACGGAATTAGAAACGGATTAAATCCGTTACAAAATGTTTCGTCGCTGATTCAAGTTAGTAACGAATTTAGAAAATCCGTCACTAATATCAGTGACGGATTGAATTCCGTCTTTAAATCCGTCATTGATATGAGTGACGGATTTGTAAATCCGTCACTAATTTTAGGAACGGAATTACAAATCCGTCACTGATATCAGTGACGGATTTCAAAATCCGTCACTAAAATCAGTGACGGATTTGCAATTCTGTTCCTAAAATCAGTGACGGATTTGCAATTCCGTTCCTAAAATCAGTGACGGATTTGCAATTCCGTTCCTAAAATCAGTGACGGATTCTAAAATCCGTTTCTAATTTTACTTGAACAAAAAAATTAAATTGTACTTATTATTTTCACGCATCCATACACCTCCTCCACTCCCATTCACACTCCTTTACTCTTTCACTCCTTTCTTCTCTTGAGGATCGAACCCGTTACCTTAAAGTCACAAAGAGGCGCACCAACCAACTACTCCAAACACAACTTTTATACATCTCTCAGTAATATTAATAATATGTAAAAGAAATATTAGAGACGGATTCAAAAATCCGTCACTAAATTAGCAACGGATTTAAAAATCCGTCACTAAATTAGCAACGGATTCAAAAATCCGTCTCTAAATTTAGAAACGGATGTTTTAAATCCGTCTCTAACTAATAGTTGGCCTTTGTAATTCGTCACTACTTTAGTGACGGATTAAATAGCAAAGGTGTGGAGTGTAATAAATTAGCAACGGATTTAAAATCCGTCACTAAATTAGCAACGGATTTAAAATCCGTCACTAAATTAGCAACGGAATTAAAATCCGTCACTAAATTAACAACGGATTTTAAAATCCATCACTAATTTTGTGACAGATTTAGAAATCCGTCACTAATTTAGTGACGAATTAAATAGTAAAGGTGTGGAGTGCAAATACTTGGCTTCCTAAGTCGCTTAGCTAGAGAAGTCCAACACCCAGGTCCTCGAAATTCTTAAGGAAATGATCTATGGTATCCTTAAGCATTGTGTAGACCGGGTTCTGTCCAAAGGAGAAGTGACTTCTTCACACAGCAATTTGCTAGAATCAATTAGCGAGAATGACACTGAACCAAAGCCAACGCTCAATATGGTGGAGGTCATCACTCCTCACGTGAACAAAGTAATAAAGAGGATAGATGATTCTCTTAAAAGCAAGACTATAGTGAAGGCACCTGTAATTCGCAACAAGYGAAAATACACTAGGATAGGCATGCCCTATGCCCAAGCCCTTGAGTACCTCAAGGCAATTGACTTCATGTCTCCAAAAGGCCCTATTCCTAATCTTGCTTTGGAGAAAAGGCCTCCTAAATGGATCATAGATAAGTTTTGCAACTTCCATAGAGGACATGGTCATGATACCGAAGAATGTCATACATTAAAGGAAGCAATCCAAGACTTGATAGACAGTGGTTGTCTCCCTTCTCTCAAAGGCCCCAAAAAACATGCCCAGGTGTCCGTGATAGAAGAAAACGAGGATTCCTTCGATCCTACCGCTCTCATTGCACCAATGAGACAACCACTTCCTCAATTGGTCATACCGCACCTCTTCCATCATGTTAATGGCATATGGGATAGCGATGACGAAAATGTTTACATAAACGGGGATGAGTTTCCATACTACGAGCACTTCATAGTAATGGATGGCAATAAGTATCCAGGACTTGAGATTTTTAGCAAATGCAACTTTGTAGACGGGGATCCAGTCCCCACAAACAAGGCATCTGCCCTAGATGGCCTCGAGGCACAAGGTTTGGGACTCCTGTTTGGACAAGAAATCACCCCTCCAACTGAACAAGAGGTTTTCAAAGCAATGACCATGGAAGCATTCGACCCCAGCACTCTCATCACACCAGTAGAAGGCTTGGCTCATGGTTGGCGCAAAACCGTGAAGATAACTACTCTAGGAGGCAAGGCCATCAAGTGCACCATGRGCGAAGGACCAATGCTCGAAGATTCTGAATCTGAGACTGAGTCTGAGTCTAGTGTCGTAGAAGCTAGGATGGCTAGTCCTAGGGAGTGTCCTCCTGAGTTTATCAAGGAGCCTAGTATCCCCTTTTCCCTTGAGAATCAAGTCTCTTCGGAGACAAACTTATCTGTACTCTCTTCAGAGTTTAATAACATGCTCCTTTCTGCTTACTCCTCTTTTCCTTCTTATGWTTGCTTTAATTCACAACTCGAAAACAAACAAAACAACAATGCGTTAATAAAGGCAATGGAAGAGCACGAAAAGAAAACTTCCGTCATCGAGCAAACAGAAAAGGTAGACATCTCCAACAATGACACGTCRCGGGAGATACAGATTGGTCTGACATTGAGTTCGCAAGAAAGGGATGAACTGGTTGTAACATTGAAAGAGTTCTGGGATGTTTTTGCTTGGTCCTATGAAGACATGCCAGGGATTGATCCAGACATCGCAYAGCATAGAATTCTGCTCATTGAGGGAACTAAGCTAGTCAAACAAAAGCTCTGATGCATGAAACTGGATGTTGCCCTTAACATTCGACAGGAAGTCATTAAGCAACACAATGCGGGCTTCATTAAGGTCGTCAATTACCCTCAATGGATAGCCAATGTGGTTCCAGTACCTAAGAAAGATGGACGGGTTCGAATGTGTGTAGTTTTTTGTGACTTAAACTAAGCAAGTCCGAAAGACGATTTCCCTCTACAACACATAGACGTTCTCGTAGACAACACAACAAATCATGCCTTGCTCTCATTCATGGATGGGTATGCGGGGTATAATCAAGTTAAAATGGCCGAAGAAGACATGGAAAAGACAACTTTCACCACTCCGTGGGGGCTATATTGCTACACCGTTATGCCTTTTGGTCTCAAAAATGAAGACGCCACATACCAATTCCAACAAGTTGTCATTGCTCTACTTCATGACATGATACACAAAGAAGTAGAGGTTTATGTCGGCGATATGATCGTCAAGTCAAAGGACCGCGAATGACATACTCTTGGACTAAGGAGGTTCTTCCAAAGACTCCGACAATTCAACATGCGTCTCAACCCGCAAAAATGCGCATTCGGAGTCACTTCAAGCAAGCTCCTAGGTTTTACCATCAGCTCTCGAGGCATCGAGATCGATCCAACAAAGATCAAAGCAATCATGTCACTCAGGCAACCGCAAAATGAAAGGGAGATCCGAGGATTCTTGGGTCGACTCCAGTACATCAGCAGGTTCATATCCAAGCTCAATATGGTCTATGAACCCATCTTCAAGAAACTGAAGAAAGGTACGCCCAAGAAATGGGATGATATATAGTTGCCAACAAGCTTTCGACATGACCAAGGAATATCTCACCAATCCTCCTGTGTTAGCTCCTACTCGCCCTGGGCATCCGTTGCGGCTCTATCTTGTAGCAACAAGCACCGCCGCTAGAGCAATGCTCGCTCAAGAAATCGACGGCAAGGAAAGTGCTATCTACTACCTCATCAAGAAGTTCCTTCCATACGAGGAAAGATACTCTGCCCTAGAGAAACTATGCTTGGCTTTAGTGTGGGCATCGCGAAAGCTTCGACATTACTTGCTCACACATACCGTACACATCGTATGCAAAGGGGATCCTCTAAAATACCTTTTTGAAAAGCCAGCAGTCAAGGACGCATGTCTAGATGGATGGTTATGCTTGCCGAATTTGACCTTAAGTTCGAGCCTCAAAAAGTCATCAAAGGTAGCATCGCCTCCGAATTCTTAGCAGACTCTCCAGATGAAGTCCTTCCTGAGGACTTTGACTTTCCAGACGAAGAACTTATGATGATCGAGGAAGACAGATGGTCGTTATACTTCAATGGAGCATTTAATCAAAAGGGATGTGGAGTTGGAGTGCTTCTAATCTCACCACAAGAGGAGCACTCCCCAATTTCCATCAAGCTCGACTTCGATGTCACTAAGAACGCCGCAGAGTACGAAGCACGTATTATAGGTTCGCAAGCTGCCGTTGCACTTAACGTTAAGAGGTTACGGGTATATGGTGATTCTTCACTAATCATAAATCAGATTTCAGGCCGATGGAAAGGTACGAAGTGAAAGCCTTGCTCCGTATCAGTCCTATCTTGAGAACATTACATCCCAGGTAGACGAAGTTGAATACACCTACCTACAGCGCGAAGACCATCAATTTGCAACTGCACTAGCAAAGCTCGCATCCATGGTGCGAATCTCGAGTTCAGCGACCCAAATGCCCTTAGTCATTAAACGAAGACAAGAACCAGCATACGTCTGCACTCTAGACGAAACAAATGAGGTGCCCAACCTCGATCCGGAAGAGCCATGGTACAAAGACATCAAGGACTACCTAGAAACTGGCGAATACCCTTCTAGTGCAACCAAAAAGCAACACAGAGCTCTGAGGCATCTCGCATCTCAGTACCTACTTCAAGGAGGAGAACTCTACAAACGCCACTACAATTGTCTCCAGCTACTTTGCATCACTCAACAAGTAAGCAAAACAATCATGGAGCACGTCCATGACACAATCTGTGGCCCCCACATGAATAGCAGGCTCTTGGCATCTAAGATCATCTAGTTGGGGTATTATTGGACCACCATGGAAATGGATTGCATGCAATATGTTCGTACATGTGACACCTGCCAAAACTACTCCAATGCGCAGCATGTTCCTCCATCTCTCCTATGCACGTTTGTCTCTCCATGGCCTTTCTCTACATAGGGAGTAGACATAATAAGTAAGATTACGCCGCTCGGGCAAGGAGGTCATGAATTCATACTTGTGGCCATAGATTACTTCACAAAGTGGGTTGAAGCAGCGTCGTATGCTAAGCTCCGGCCTAAACACGTTGCAAAATTTATAGAAAACAACATTATTTGTCGCTATGGGGTCCCTCACGAAATCATTAGTGACAATGACACCCACTTTCAAGCGGAATATAAAATTCAGCACCATAAGTCATCACCATACAGGCCACAAGCCAATGGGGAAGTTGAAGCAACTAATAAGAATCTCAAAACAATTAACTGTAAGATGACGGAGAATCATCGAGATTGGTAGCAAAAGCTACACTTCGCTCTATGGGGTTACAAGACCTCTATTCGCACTTCAACGGGAGCTACTCCATTCTCACTGGTCTATAGTGCCGAAGCTGTTCAACCAGTAGAACTAGAGATCCCGTCTCTACGCATTGTCCTAGAAATCAAGCTCCCAGATGCAGAGTGGGTAAAGGTGAGATTCGACGAGTTAGCTTTGCTCGACGAAAAACGGCTAGCAGCCTTGCATCATGTGCAAGCATACCAAAAGAGGGTCGAACGGTACTTCAATTAGCGAGTGAAATCACGAGGCATTAAAGAAGGTGATTTGGTCCTTAAAGCGCTTCGCNAGCACCATAAGTCATCACCATACAGGCCACAAGCCAATGGGGAAGTTGAAGCAACTAATAAGAATCTCAAAACAATTAACTGTAAGATGACGGAGAATCATCGAGATTGGTAGCAAAAGCTACACTTCGCTCTATGGGGTTACAAGACCTCTATTCGCACTTCAACGGGAGCTACTCCATTCTCACTGGTCTATAGTGCCGAAGCTGTTCAACCAGTAGAACTAGAGATCCCGTCTCTACGCATTGTCCTAGAAATCAAGCTCCCAGATGCAGAGTGGGTAAAGGTGAGATTCGACGAGTTAGCTTTGCTCGACGAAAAACGGCTAGCAGCCTTGCATCATGTGCAAGCATACCAAAAGAGGGTCGAACGGTACTTCAATTAGCGAGTGAAATCACGAGGCATTAAAGAAGGTGATTTGGTCCTTAAAGCGCTTCGCWAAACAGTTCTAGATCCTCGAGGCAAGTTTCGTCCTAATTGGGCAGATCCTTACATTGTCAAAAAGATCTTACCAAAAGGGGCAGTTCAACTAATGGACACAAACGGCGATAATTTCTACAATTTCACCAACTTAGACCAGCTTAAGAAATACTATGTCTAAGGCATACATGCGCACCGCGTCTCAACTACACAATAGCACCAAGCATTAGAACTACGGATGACCTGATTCCTTATGGGATACGTAGGCAGCCTCGCCCTGAGGCTCAGCCACAATAAAAAGTGCCCTACTTGTTTTGGGATTAGTAAGTGAACAACAGTCAAGCGGCAATTGGACGAAGTTTTCTTCAACATGCTCAAAGTAAAAACAATGAATAAAAAGCAATGCAAGTTTGTAATTTATTACTACTTGTAACTAAATTTGAGCAACTACGATACAAAAGGAAACTTCATCAAGTTCTAAAGTTCACTTATTACATGCAAAAGTGGCTCGCAGGCCAATCACTTTATTAACTCATTAATAAAACAAACATTAAATTAAACAAGAGTTGTGGAAAAAAGCAATCGCTCCTTCCTCTCCTCTTCTTGCTCCTTGACATCGTCTTTCTTTGCACTCGAGCTCTCACCTTTAGGCTTCCTCTCCCATTTGCGTCTCTTAGGTCTCTCTTCCACAACAACCTTCCCTTTTCCTTTAGCATCACCTCCAAGCACCTCTTTAGGCCCAAGTCTTCTTTCAGCAACGTTTGAGTCAATCCTCAAAGGAGGAAGTCTTTCAAGCCTACTCCAAACAGGCACCTTCTTAGGACCAAGTCTGTCCTTAGCAGAAACAACCCTAGACTTAGCAGCAGGGGTCTCAGTAGAGTCACAGTCCAGTCTCTTACTCTTGATATAGTCCTGCTACGCATGTCTTGCCTCAGCACAGCCCGTCACATTAGTGGCGTTCATCCAGACACGATAATGAGCAAAAATCTTGTGGTCACCTCGAGCAAGTGGGATCACCTTAAGTGTAGAATGGGATTTCCAGTATTTCTCTCACTCTATTGCATTGCCCGAATGCAAGCGCTTGTCCTCAAGACGAACCGTGTCAACGACGGGATTAAGGTGAACTTTCCCAAATTGCCTCATCACCCTTGAAGGGAAATAAAAGGTCAACGCGGTCAACCTAGCCATGCGCACATATGAAGACAAGCGAGTATGCACCATACTCCTAATACCCCGCCAAGGGATAGTCCACCGCATGAGAATGCCGATCAACAACTATAAGAATTCACTCATGCTGAGATTTGTTGACATGGACCCTCTTACGGGAAAAGAATCCCTTAGCAGAATATTTGACAGGATTCTAGGGCACCTCAACTAGGCTCAAACGCTTCATCAGCCAAATCTATCAWGAAACAGCAGCATGTGCAATATTTAGTCATCACATCAACAAACAAGCAATAATATTTGTATAAATGCACTATTTTGCAAATATTCAAACAAAAATATTGTACCTGCAACAAAACGGGGCATCTAGACAAGGGAGCACGCGTAACCTTCTTAAGACGGTCGAGCATCATGAATTACTCCCCAGTGCACAACGGCATAGGAGTACGGCTAGCCTCGCATTGCTCAACAATAGAAATAATGTTAGCATGACCGGCATTCGGCTTGCCATGGATAAATAGGAAACGCGCAAACAAGCAAATCATAATTGCATGTCTACGGTAAATTCTACTGCAAGAAGTGTCACTAGCAATATAGTCAACTAAAGCAAGCAAGTCAATTTCCCTACCATGCACTATGCGTCGTGAAATAGTTGGGCTAAGTCTCAAGTATCGCTCWTATTCATCAACAAAGGGATCAGCAGTATTAGGGATACAAGGGAGACTTACAACAGGTCAGGCAATAATAGCACCAAGTTCCTCAGGCAAAGAAATAATTTCCTTGTCCCGAAGATGAAAGMAGTGCGTCAATGGGTCCCACAAGCTCATAGCAGTATAAAGGAGGTTTGTATCGAGACTTACATACCTTAAAGTCAAGAGAGCATCACAATTAAGCCTTGCAAGGTCCTCCCTTTCACGAGCATCCAAGTTTCGAAGCACATCATTCAAAGCATTAGTAAAGTCTCTCTCTATTTGATTCGTTGCAAATTCTTCGATGTAATGAATTAAATGAAGTTTAAAGCAATGTAAGAGAGGTTTTTAAGCACTAAGGAGGCTTTAATGAATGAATTAGGGCGTGCATAAGCCCCTGTTTATAAGTAATTAGGCCGAACAAACTTGCCTAAAATCGAAATTCGAGCAAAATTAGCTCAATACTGGGCATAATTTCACCCAGTTTGAGCTAATTTTGGCCAATTGTGCTCTTTCTAGCTGTTCCCATGCACGATGGCACGCAGTTCTTGGTCCAACCTAGGTCCTTCCCTGCATTTTCAAGCATGAACGAGCTTACATTTGTCTCAGCAACGCAATGCACYATACACAACAACACAAGACAATCGACGTCGTCTTAGAAGTTTAAATACATGCATTGCATATAGTTAGCAAGTTGGCTTTTGCAAATTGTAATCAAAGCTCAGCATTACAAAAATGAGCTATGTCTAGAGTCGTACACAAGTCTAGGCGTATTTACACAAACACTCAAGTATAAGCTAGAATCGAGTCAAGTAGAGTCAAGTTAAGCAAAAGTCAACAAATAAGGCTAAGTAGATCTAAGCTAAGTCCTAAAATCAACAAATGCAAGCTAGGGTCACCCCCCCTTCCCTATAGGTGACAGGTACATCTACTGCTTGCGACATGTCGAAAAACCGAGTGACGCTAGAACCTGCAAGGCAGATTAGTCTAGCAACCCATCAAGGAAAGAAACTACAACAGAGGTTCCTGGTATGTTAAACTAAGACAAGGGTCCAGGCTGAGAACGAGAAGTCGAAGCTCCACCCCGGTTAGGGACCGGTCTCATCCGTGCATCGCCGTCGTCATCAGCATCCTCATCGTCGCCCTGACGAACCTGCAAAAGATTTTCAAGTCAAAGATGAGTTCCTGACCCTGCGAAGCATCGAAATCACGAGATTTGGTGCACTTACCGAGTCTCTTAGCTGATAGTTGGAGTGTCTCCAGGAATCTATTACTCCCAGCAGCCTCATGGCGCCTGCTCGAGGCATCTATTTCGCAAGATGAGCAAGTCAGTGCATGAGTGAACACTAGCTAGCACGGAAGGACAGAATCGAGCAAGTAACATGTTCCCTACCTGACCAGCTCCAAGGGGCATTGAGTTCTGAGCGTGCCTAGCAGTCGGAGGAGCAGGCCCAATGAACTCGTCCAAGCCAGGATGGATCCTCAAGTCAGCAAAGGGGATCTCACCGAGGTCGTAATCAGGATGCACAAGCCAAGTCAAAGTTAGTGCACAACTAACTGAAAGCAAATGCAAAGAAAAGGTGTGGATAAGCAAGACTTATACTTCGGCAACTATCTCGACCAAGGAGGGCTAGTCGCTCCTCAATGAAACGCGCATAGGCGTCYTGACCCCTGTCACTAAGCAAGAGATGGTACTCCACCGCCTCGCCATGACTCAAGTCRTTGGACAGCGTGGTGACCAACAGCTCCTCATCCATCATGGTGACTAGAGGATCCTGAGGCACTACAGGCTCAGAAAGGCTATGCTGCCTCACTACACGCTCCCCGAGGTACCAGGCAGGCCCTTGAGGTCCACAAAAAAGACATCGCATTTTGGCGAGCTCAGCTRTTGCAGCGAGCCTCCTCGGTCTCGCGTTCCCCACTCGCCTCCACGGGCGCCACTCCAATTGCAGCAAAGTGTGGTTAAAATTACTAAGCATACAATGAAGACATTAAAGTAAAAGGCAGCAAAACTCAGCTCAGTTGGGTTCAGGCAGCGGAAAATCCTCCTCGGCTGCTGAAGCCCACTAGTCCAAGACGAAGTGTCTCGGGGTGTCCACCGCATCATCACGGGCCATCGAGCAGGTTGTGCGTGGGGAGCCAACCTAGGCACCAAGCCCATGCGTGGAAAGTACTAGTAAGCCTAGAAYTGCTAGAACAACTAACAAGGTAAGCCAACAGAGGTAAATCAAATGCAAACAAGGCGGTAAAAGTCAAAGAAAATTACCTCAAGTACTCTCCAACAGCCAGCCAGTGCAGGGATAGTAGTGCCAACTAATTGACGGTAGTATAACCTCATAGAATGCATCAGAGCAGCATAGTCGAATCCACCCCAGTCATAGGAGGAAATAGTAGTAAGATCCTCCAAAAAGGGGAGAAAGCGAAGCTGAATTCTGCTCCCCGTGCCCTTATCAGGACACAACATCGTGCAAAGCATCACCAGGATAAAAATCCTAGCTGACTGCTCATCAGTGGTGCCTGCCAGCTCCAAATTAAATCCTCCATGAGCACACTCTGTGACGATCGGTTATCCACGCTCTTAGCTCGCAGGTGGGAAGCAATCGGACCCAGCCACTCATCCAAACGAGGATTAGAAAGCCTAATCTTGTTATCTAACGGGATAAGATTTCTAGTGAAAGCAAGCCCGGTCAACATAGCAAAGTCGCAGGGGGTCACAGCCATTTCCCCCCACAGGAAGTGAAAGGTGTTCGTGGTATCCCAAAACCACTCCATCGGGCCMAACACCGGGATCTTGGGAGYAAGCAAATATGACTGACTAGTCAGGTTGAGAACGAAATCTTGAAAGCCGCATCGCYCGAGGATATCCCATACTGCTCCATGACGCTCAAAGAACTCTCTACGGAAGAGATCACCAATCGTATGAGAGGTCCCGTACGTTCGGGTACGGTAGTCACTCTACACAAGGGATGACACGAAAGTTAGCAAACGAGGCAAAACAAAAGAAAACCAGACAAGTGAAAGCAACATACCCGTCCATTACTCAGACGAACAGAAATGTGGTAATCAGGGAAGCAGCACAACTCAGAGTTATCCCAATAAGTCACCCTCCAACTCTGGTGGGAACTGCGCACTTGCTTTCCTCTTCGGACTGGCATGTTATAAGCGGAATAGAGCAAAGATTCAGAAAACAAACAGGCAGCATAACGGCTAAAAATGGGCATCTCACATATAAGAAAAAGGACCTCCGGGGGCTTACAGCTAACCAACACAACCATGGTTGAAGGAAATGCACAATTTCCTAGCAATTGGAACAATAGGCAAGCAACTAGAAAGGTGAGAAAGAGCACTTCTTCTCCCTAGTGAATATACATGCCTAATGGAATGCACGATTCCACTCACAAATTCTACATGCAACGAGAATTTCAAGAAGGTGTATACACTCACTCATACGCCATAATCCCAAAATTAGCAAGTAATCACCATTAACAAGTGCTTTTTCAAGCTCTAGGCTACTTACAATGGTGAAATCATACATGGGCATCCACATTGTTGCAAATAGGCATGGAAAGGTTTATTCTATCATCAATAAACAAGAATAAACAAGGTATTTGCATAATTGAACAAGATATGGGCATGGCAAGCTACTATTCATCATCTTCTTCAAGTAGTAAGCTTACAATAGCATAACTCATTCAAACACTACACCAAATTTAGCTTTTTAAAGCTTTCAAATGAAAGCTTATTTACAAAAACGCTTTAATTAATATGATTTTAAAGCGTTTTTGAAAAAACGCTATAATTTCATTGTTATTGAAAGCGGTTTTTGAATAAACGCTTTTATTATGTTAAAAAGACAGCTTCTACAAAAACGCTTTTAAACGATGAGCTTTCAATTCAATAGATTTTAGGTTTAATTTTTTTTTCATATTCACTCATCCTCACAAGTCACAACATACTCGATCGGTGATCAGTCGCACAAAGTTTCCTCTCTCAAACTCACCATYTTACTTCGAAATCACCTCAAATCATCGCTCAATTTCATCAAAATCATACCAAAAACACTCAAAAATATGTTCAAAAACCCCAAAATCAATCATAAATTCAAAAGTTCAATTCAAAAACACTGAATTTTTGAAAATTTCCAAGAACCCTAAAAATTGGAGGTTTTGATTTCCATGCTTATTTGTTTGATTTGATGCTCCAATAAGCTTTCTTGGAGGTTCAATAAGGGATTTCTAACAACTTTCTTGCAATTTAGAGCCGAGAATTGTCAATTTGGGTAGTTTCATTTTCACTCACAACCCTCACTCAAACCCTCGTTTCTTGTTGTTGCTAGTTGTTGCCACGACGGACAGCGGCAACCTTAGATGACGACCATGTCAAACAACCGACGCTGCTTCCCCTGCTAGACGTTGCGACGCCAATCACTCACTCACTCTCGCCCTAATTTGCTATTCTTTCGTGTGTGAGTGTCTCTTCTTCTTCTTCTTCTTCTTCTTCTTCTTCTTCTTCTTCTTCTTCTTCTTCTTCTTCTTCTTCTTCTTCTTCTTCTTCTTCTTCTTCTTCTTCTCTTCTCTCTTCTTCTTCTCTCTCTCTCTTTGTCTCTTCTTCTTCTTCTTCTTCTCTATCTTCTCTCCTTCTTCTTTCTTTCTTCTTTCTTCTTCTTCATCTTCTTCTTCTCTTCTTCTTTCTTCTTCTCTTCTTCTCTTCTTCTTTCTTCTTCTTCTCTCTCTTCTTCTTCTTTCTTCTCTTCTTCTCTTCTTCTTCTTCTTCTTCTCTTCCTTCTTCTTCTTCTTCTTCTCTTCTTCTTCTTCTTCTTCTTCTTCTTCTTCTTTCTTTTCTTCTTCTTCTTCTTCTCTTCTTCTTCTTCTTCTTCTTCTCTTCTTTCTTCTTCTTCTTTCTTCTTCTTTTCTTTCTTCGCTTCTTCTTCTACTTCCTGGTTACACAATTTTTGTTTATGTGGTGGGTTAAAATACACAATGTGTGGGCCTCATTTATTTTATAATATCTAGCTTTCAAAGACTTGAAAACCAGTGGATATACTAATTGGAATATGTAAAAGATTGTTTTTGCGTCAATGTCTATGCTGATAATATGTCCCTCTGAGATTAAAAATTATTAGTACTGTTCTAAACAGTTATGGGCCTGTTTTATAATATGAAATGTTACTCTTAGACATCTTAGCAAATGTATGTACACCGGAAATATTCTTATTGTTGTAAAGCCATTTCAAAGACAACCCMATATATTACAAAGGGGCGAGAGCTATGTCCTCATGTTTTTGCAATTGGTGATGTTGCATTTAGGTGATTATCATTTCCTCTTTATTCTTAATTCCTAGTTTTTGCCTTAAGTCTTATTGATTTACTCATGTTTTGCTTTAAAAGGGCAATGATTAATGAGGGCAAAAGCAACTCCATTCTGGTTATTGGCGAAAGTGGGGCAGGCAAGACTAAGACCACTAAAATGCTAATGTGTCACTTGCAAGTTCTGGAGGTAAGAACTAGTAAATTTGATAACTCTAATTGTATTTTATTGGTATATGCATTGTGACTRCCTGGTAGAGCTTGTGGATAAATGTTCACCGAGTATAGTCTAATCAACAACTTATTCAGAAGATAGTATGCATCAATGCTCTTTAAAAATCCCATGTTTCGTGCATCAATTCATCTTCCTCGGTATCATTCTAATGAATAATCCATATAATATGCTTCTGTAGTCGTTTTGGTAAATTCATTGAAATCCAATTTGATAAGCGTGGAAGAATATCAGGAGCAGCCATCAGGACATATCTCCTCGAAAGATCTCGTGTTTACCAGATTTCAGATCCTAAGCGTAACTACCACTGCTTCTATCTTCTCTTTGCAGTACTAAAGGAGGTCTGCATTAAAAATTCTAGTGGAACCTGAGCCTTGTTTTATCTTGAAGATTCTATTGATAGCATTCTAATAAATATTTTTGAAAAAAATGTTACAGGAAGTAGATAAGTACAACCTTGGAAATCCCAAGTCATTTCACTATCAATGATGTTCCACATTGAGAAAAAAAAGTGCAGTGAAGTTAATGATAGCTTATTGGAGCCATGCTTACACTCGATCCTTTAATGAAGTTTATTAGAGCCTGTTATCTCTGGTATTCTATCTCTTCTCATCCTATTATGTTTAGTGAATGATGTTTTTATCAATTCCCAGGGATTCAAACCCAATAACCCTTCTTACAAACAGGTCAAATTTCATTTCGTTCTACCCTTTTAATTCTTCCCATTTCATTGAATTTCATTTTTTTCCTTAAAAAATGAAACTTTATGATACTTCACATCTGTAAATATTTATGTCACATTGATTACTGCAGGTTTGGCAAACAACATCATTGTATCATTACTGCAGATTGTCGTGCATAGACAAACCCAATTACTAGAAGATGTACGTAATCCACTTGGTGTGCGTATACTAATTATGAATATTTTTCATGTATACTAGTTATTAGTCAATTTATATTTGATCGCATACCAATTATGAATATTTTTCTTGTATTTTTTCGATTGCAGAGTTCAAAGTTATAGGCAACGAGAAATCGATGAAGTGAGAGTTGAAATGGGGCGTCGAATTTTTGCCCTTGTTTGATCTTTGATGGTTATTGTGGTTTATACCTTTTTTTTCTTTGTAATGAAAGTATTAAGTTCTTAAATTGTTGTTTTTTTTATATTAAAAAAATTGTATAGGTTTTTTTTGTACAGATTGGATTTTATCCAGAAATTTGAATTCTATTTGTGGATTTTTTKGTAATATTAATGAAGTAAATACTTTTTAGTATCGGATTATAAATTGCAAATTGAATCGTATTAAAAAAAGGAATTTCAACAACAACAAGGGTATCAAAGAAAACAACTCAAAACTACTCCAAAACAAGCAAAACTAAGATCAAAACCTTCACAAACACAAGGGCTATCAAACTAGAAGCAAAAGGAATCAAAAACTCAAGTATCAACAATACCCACAAAAATTGCATAAAACGAAAATTGAAAAAAACCAAAAGCAAACAACAATAAAAGTGAAAACTAAGCAAAGAAATGAAATTACCTCGAAATTTTAGGTCAAAAGCATATAAGACTTGTRAGATTTGAGCAAGAAAGAGAAAACTAGGGCAAAATCAAAAGCTTCAAACTACTCTCTAATGGTGCAATGAAGGAAGAAGAAGAAGAATGAAAAAGAATTCTGAAATATACTCTCTATTCTATTCTATGTTATGCTATGTTATTGTTTTCTTTCTCCTAAAGCTATATATACAAAGCCCAAAATACAAGCTCAACTATTTACAAATTTGCCATTACTAAATTACACATGTGCTTTAAAACTCCTCCAAGTCAAGTCAACAATGCAGAAGTCAACATCCGAAGGTGCCACGTGGACGCACATGCGGACGCGCGAGCAAAAATGATGCGAGGGCAGACGCGCGTGTAGGCCCAGGTATGCACGGTCGCGCGTAAAACGCTACTGGAATGGATGCAAGCGCGGACGAGGTGGGCGCGTATGGACGCGCGTACGGATGCGCGTGCAGGCCAAAAGTGCGCGGTCGTGCCTAAAATGATTCTGGAAAGAAGGAGGGTTGTGTAGGCGCGGACGACCACGCGCAGACGAAGGCGCGTRCGGGCAAGGGACGCGCGTGCAAAACTCAAGTGGCGCGTCTGCGCCTAAAAGCTTTCTGGAAGTTTGGGGACTTGCTGCAGGCGCGTGCAAACACGCACGGATGAAACTGGACGCGCGTGCAACCTCTCTGCTAAACTGTCGAACTTCGAACGGCCATAACTTCTTGCTCGGTGCTCGGATTGCAGCTTGTAATATATCGTTGGAAAGCCCTCGGAGTCTACTTTCCAATGCAAAACGCCTCACCTGCAAAATCATAGTATACAAAAAAGATATGGCTCGAAGAAGATGTTAGAGCAAACRTTTAAGCGCCTTAAGGCTCATCCAAAGCAACCAAAAGCAAACCAACAAGTTGGAAAGCTTAAAACCAACATGTGAACAAAACTTTTTTGACCTACAAAGCTTGTAATTTAGTGTTCAAAGATAGAAAAGGAGATAAAACTAAAGAAAAACCTATAAAACCACTAAAAACCAACAAAACTTTGCAAAACTAAATAAAGTGGAATTCTAACCAAAAGGTTAGTAAAATGATATTGAAAACACACATAATGGCCAAAAAAGGAAGAAATAAATGCCTATAAATGTGACCATTTTTACCACTTATCAACCCACCCCAACTAGGACCTTTGCCATCCTCAAGGCAAAGCAAAGCAAAGTGAAGAAAAAGAAAGAAGAAACTATACACTAAGCACTTGGTAGGAATCACGTCACATTTTAGCAACCTAGTGACAAGGCCTTTAACCCTCCTCAAATAGCTAAGAAGGCGAGAAGGTTCATGAGGTTCCAAAGAGAAGTCCCATCAACTCCATAATAAGAGGGAAAACAAGCAATAGGTTTTCATAAACATCAAAGAACCTAACACAAAAGAAAGAACAAAACAAAGAAAAAGGAAACAAAAAGTTGTGATTTGGATTGGATTTCTTGGACTTTAAGGGACGCTAATAAGGAGAGAGGGAGTGGTCCTAACAGAACTCAACATCAAAAATAGATATCACAATTGTTGCAAACTTTAAAAAGCTGCAATAAATCAAGTCATTCTACTCCTTCCTCTCTCCAAATAGGACCCCTCCTTGGCCTCAAGAAGACCAAGCTGGTGACAACACAAGATAAGAAGAGCTCAAAAATATCATAGTGATATTTCAAAGTGAGTTTAAGTCACATGCAACTAGACATCCAAAATGAGAATTTGTGACTCCTCCACATTTGTGACTCCCTCAGGTCAAAGGATTTCCGGTTGTAAAATGGTATTGGTCTAAAAGGATGGGGTGAGGACAAATGTATTGCAGTGTAATCCTATAAATGACGTACAAACACAACAAACTTTTTCGTTTGGGGGATTGGGTCCCATCACAATACACAACTTGGAGGCAAGTTCATAGCACACTTGCTTTCTTTCTCCTCATACAAATCAACTACATCATTGAAATGTTTTCCCAAAGTGCATATTTTTGGAATTTTTGGAATTTTTCCTGTTTTTTTTTTTTTTGCAATGGCTCCTTGGAATATTCAATCTTGCAATACTGATTGCATTTCGATTACACAATTTACAACGCTTTAGCTTTAAATACACATTAGCCTTAAACGGGCAATCACACCACACTTCATTTGTCTTCCTAGGGTCAAACATGTGAAAAATTTGGCTAAAGAGTGCACCAGTAATGTGGCTTAACAAAGTGATACAAGCTCAAAGGTGTCCAAAGGTAAAAACGAAAACCAACCCCAAAATATCAAATACGTATGTGAAAAAATTGAAAAGGAAAAATAATTTAACCATAACCGAAATGAATTCTTATCACTGCCTCAATATTCGATCTAGATCCTGGAAAAGGTCACAACAAATAGTCCAAGAGATTCTAGTGCAAAACTCTCACATTTTGTGAATTTTGACTTGTAAGTGCTACTGCTCAAAAGAAGCCTCACAACTTCACGAAGGTCAATTCAATAAGCACCAAATCACCCGAAGCAAGGCTTCCTATCATGGCACCCAACTACTCCAGCTTGGCTAGAAAGCTTACCACCAGCAAGAATCACATGGCTTGCTTTTTTTAACAGCGTGTCCATCCAAAAAAAATTCCCTCGAGGAAAGAGAGTTTTCAAATGCCTCGTGATGTTGAAAAGGATAGTGATTTGAAAAAAATTAAGACCTGTAAAACTCCTATTGGGATAGAAAAAAAACTGAGTTTAGCTAACCCTTTACTACTATTTTAAAAAAACTCAAATCCCATCCCAAAATCCAAATCCATCACACAAAACATAATTTACCACTTTGCCTTGAAAACCAAAAGAAAGAAAAACAAAAGAAAAGAAAAGAAAGGAAAAAAGAAAAGAAAAGGAAAAGGAAATCTTTTTGGCCTTTTTTGCATTTTTCGTTTTTTTTTTTGTGATTTTTCCATCTTTGCAACTAAAAACTCAAAAAACACACAACACATATTTACAAGCATAACAATAAATAGCAAAAATTCTAGGAAAAAGAAAACAAAAACTTGGAGATAAAATTTACACTACAATCCTTATCATCCCCTTATCAACTCCAAATCAACTTGACCAAAGTCAAGGACACTACAAATAAACCTCAAGGGGGAATCCAACAACCACCGTGCAAACAAAAGTAATAAAATCGCCGTAGGGACAACCCCTACAACGCCGCAAGCACATAATCCCAAAGAATGGTATCTCCAAGTAGAAAAGAAAATCCTAGAATTTAGCCACATAATTTATAATAAATAAAGAGATGGAGTTAGAGGAAACTTACAAAGCCGCTTCCAAACCATATTATGCACAAGAGCCCCAAAATTGGGCTCACATCCAAGCTACGGCTCAAAGAAGCAGAGCCCTAAAAGGCAAAAGCCTCCCYCCCCCCCCCCCCCCCCYAACTAGAACGGAACTCCGTCCTGGAGTTCAAAACTAAGGGTTGGGAGGAAGGGCAAGAGAAAAGAGCAAACATAAAGTACATATCCTCCACCTCCAAAATATAAGCTCATAAGACTAAAGTCTTGAACAAAACACTAGCCCAGAGGCTAAAACAAAGACAAAAACAAGCACACAAGAAGAGAAATAAAAGAGACAAGACTACAAACACGCACTCAAACAAAAATAAAAGAGAAAAKAAAAGGAAGAGAAAGGTTGAAACCCTCGGGGTGCCTCCCGGAAGCKCTTCTTTAACGTCACTAGCTTGACGTATTCACCCYATCAAGGGGGATCAGACACATGAAACTCAAGGACCCTTTGAAAAGCTCGGTCCTCATAGTATAGCTTGAGACAATGTCCATTGACTTTGAATGAGGAGTCACCCTCCTTGTTCTATAGCTCAATAACTCCAAGTGGATGCACTTCTTTGATCTCAAAAGGCCCCGACCATCTTGACTTAAGGTTGCCYGGAAACAACCTTAGCCTAGAATTGAAAATAAGGACCTTAGTGCCCGGATGAAACTCCTTTTTGACGATCTTCTTATCATGCCACTCTTTTGTCCTTGCTTTGTACGTGCCAGCACAATCATAGGCATCTAAGCGAAGCTCTTTAAGCTCATGGAGGTCTAAGAGTCTCTTTTCCCCCGCGCTAGCCAAATCAAAGTTTATTGCCTTAATTGCCCATTGGGACTTATGTTCAATCTCGACCGATAAATGGCACGCCTTGCCATAGAGAAGCCTATATGGAGTAGTGCCAATAGGTGTTTTGAAAGCGGTCCTATATGCCCATAAGGCATCATCCAACTTATCCGACCAATCCTTCCGGTACCTACAGACCGTCTTTTCTAGAATGCTTTTGATTTGGCGATTTGASACTTCAACTTGGCCACTTGTTTGGGGATGATATGCAAGGCCAACCATCTTGCTTACTCCATGCTTCTTGAGCAAAGCTTGAAAAGCACTATGAGCAAAATGGGAACCTCTATCACTAATAACCGCCCTAGGAACCCCAAATCTTGGGAATATGATCTTTTGGAACATTCTCATAGCCACTTTGTGATTGTTAGTTGGTGAAGCAATAGCCTCCACCCACTTAGAAACGTAATCTACGGTCACAAGAATGTATTGGTTTCCTCTAGAGGAGGGAAAAGAGCCCATARAATCAATACCCCAAACATCAAAGATTTCAAGCTCAAGAATAGAATTTTGGGGCATTTTGTCCCTCTTAGAGATGTTTCCGGTGCTTTGACACCTATCACAAGTGGTCACATACTTCCAAGCATCATGGAAAATGTGAGGCCACCAAAATCCCGAGGCCAAGACTTTCCTTGCCGTTATATTCGGGCCAAGATGTCCACCACTAAGACYCGAGTGACACATAGTATCCCATTTACCTCCTCCTCGGGGACACATGTCCTCAGAAACTTGTCCAATCCTCTCTTGAGCAAGATGTGGACATCCCAAATGTAGTACCTTGCCTCCCTTTGAATTTTCCTTTTCATATTCCTTGAGTA
>SNQN01000930.1:0-114227 GCA_008642245.1 Bassia scoparia
TCCTAATCAATGGACAACCAGCAAGGAATTTTAGGCCATCACGGGGCCTACGACAAGGGGATCCTCTGTCACCTTTTCTCTTTATTTTGGCAGCGGAAGGTTTTTCTTCTTTGCTACGAGATGCAGAGGCTAAAAAGGAGATTCATGGACTGAAWATTYGCAAACGAGTTCCTCCTATATCTCATTTATTCTTTGCTGATGATAGTTTGTTGTTTGTGCGAGCTAATGAACAAGAAGTGGATAATGTGGTAGAAATTCTCTCAACATATGAAGCTGCTTCGGGCCAGAAATTGAATTTGGATAAGTCGAAAGTGTCTTTTAGCCGAAACATTGATCCTAATAAGAAAGAAATCCTTCGGATGAAYTTATCATTTAAGGCTGTAGAGAGACATGAGAAATATTTGGGACTCCCAACTTTTGTGGGGAATCCTAAGAAACTGGTGTTCAAATCAATTCAGGAAAGGGTCCTAAAGAAGCTGAAAGGATGGAAGGAAGGTTTTCTATCGCAGGCTGGAAGGGAGGTTTTGATCAAAACGGTGGCTCAGGCCATTCCTACTTATGCTATGCAGTGCTTTGAGATTCCTTGTGGTATCCTTGATGGCATTGAAGGATTGTGTCGAAGCTTCTTCTGGGGTCAAAGAAAAGAGGAAAAAAAGGTGGCTTGGGTGGGGTGGGAGAAGTTGTATGCATCAAAAAAGGAAGGGGGTTTGGGTTTTCGGAATCTGCGAGCTTTCAACCAGGCAATGCTAGCTAAACAAGGATGGAGAATCCTCAACAATCCGGACTCCCTAATGTCCAAAATACTCAAAGGTAAATACTTTCCGAATACCTCATTCTTCAAAGCTACTGTGCCTAGTGTGGCTAGTTTTACTTGGAAGTCCATTTGTGGGGCTCGTAATTTATTGCAGAAAGGTGCCAAATGGATGGTTGGGGATGGCTGCTGTATTGATTTATGGAGWGACCCTTGGGTCAAAAAGCTCCCCAATTTRAGAATTTTTTCGGTTGACAAAGAAGTATTGGGGGGGCCAGTTCTTGTGAGAGATTTGTTGGAAAATGGTGAGTGGAAAGTTGAATTAATTGAGTCGTTATTCTCTAATTGGGAGTCGAAGGCTATTATGGATGAGATTGTTCCGCAGTTCCCACAAAAGGATGGTTGGACTTGGGTTCATACTAGAAAGGGGGAGTTTACTGTGAAGAGTGCATATTATCTCGCACTGCAAGGGATTRAAACCAAGAAAGCTTCTTGCTCAGATTCTAAGTGTGCTGGTATATGGAAACAATTGTGGAAATTGAATCTCCCTCCGAAAATTAAACTTTTTGGTTGGAGGATGTTMCATAATGGGGTGTGTAGACCGTGGGCCGAACCTCGCAGGGGGCTTGGGCCTACATCGATGTGTATGTTTGTGTTGTGGGCTTGAGCACAACACCGCATGTGAGTGCGTTGGGGAGTGTTGTCGAGTAAGAGATCGCCCACCTGTGCTATAAAGGTTAATCACGGAGCCCCGAACGTTGGTGCCAAAACATGGCCATGTTCCGATCCAGTAACAGTTCGGGTTCGGTACATGGTACGATTGAATCTTTGACCCAATCCGCCCGCATGTAGCGGCCTCTACTCGGTCTCACTTGTAATTCCATT
Source organism: Bassia scoparia (assembly GCA_008642245.1). Classification (NCBI taxonomy): domain Eukaryota; kingdom Viridiplantae; phylum Streptophyta; class Magnoliopsida; order Caryophyllales; family Amaranthaceae; genus Bassia; species Bassia scoparia. The sequence goes on from SNQN01000930.1 coordinate 1,637, forward strand.
AAGCGCGATCTTGGATGCACGACAACTTACATATTCAAAACCTCATTAGCGCACTAGCCCTAAAAGTTACTAACAACAGTGGGTTTCTATTATGCACAAACAACTACCTAGCTAGGAAATTGTGATGATCACTTGATATTAGTCAAATTAAAAAGGTGGCCTAAAGTCCGGTTGTCCATAGATTAACTGACTTAAAAAGTGATTCCATAATTTTCGGTCTATTTAACAAAACAAACGAAAGTGCAATACAAAACATATATACAATATGCATATACAATATACAATCATCCTTACTTTGTCGCTGCAACAAACAATATTGTTAGAAATAATAATAATTATGATAGCGCCTTTGATCGATCCGCTAAACAAATCAACAAACACATTAGTATTGATGAAGAAGTGCCTCGTTAAAGCTTGCTATACAAAATGCAAAGAAGACGTGATAGTAATGACAAGCGACAATATAATAAAGATGAAAACTATTGGAAAACAATAAAAAATGATGAAACTCCTACATATTACAAGAAGCGAATAACGAGTGAGTGTTCTACATCTTGTTAATCGAATTAAAACTCGTAATAATTTGTAATCAATTAGAAAGAAGCGAAAATGAGGTTTTGGGTGAGTAACCTCAGAGGTATACCTTGATTTCGCGTCGTTGATTTGATTTAAAAAGACGTATTAGAAACTCGTATTTTGTGTGTTTAGTGATGAGAGAGTATGAGTGAGAGAGCAAGAGAGTATGCAAAGCCTAGCAACGTATGCCGTGTCCGTGAAGTCGTAAGGCAAAGGTATTTATAGGCACGAAGAGGAAAAAGTGAGCGTATATACGCTCAAAACGAGCGTATATACGCTCAAGAGGAGCGTATATACGCTCAGTTGGGCGTATATACACTTGAAAAATTCGAATCTTTTTTTTTATCTGAGCATATACGATCCAAGAGCGTATATACGCTCCAATGGAGCGTATATACGCTCAACGTATTCTTAATATTTTCTCACGTATTCTCGGAGATTTTCTCGATTCTCTTTGGGATTTTGCATGAACCTAGACACCTCTAATATGATTCAGAGGGTTCTAGAACATTCCAAGTATTTTCTGATTTTTCTATGTATTTCTTGCGTATTTTGATCTTTGTAAATATTGTAAAATTCATAGAAAATTGTAAAAAATCGGAAAAATAATCTAAAATACTGGTTGAGCTCGAAAAAATAAGAAGAATGCAATGAAAATTTAAAATCATGAAAACCACCATATAATTTATTTGAAAAATCCTAAAACCAAATAGAAAATAGAAAATAAATTAAGAAATAAAAAGAAGATACTTTTTGCCTCTTATTTGACCTTCGGCACATGATTTTGAGCTTGACTTCACATATTTCGAGCTTTACACGAGTTCAAATGCGTCTTTTAGAAACAAATCGATCACGAAACGTGATATGTTTCATCATCGGTTTACTCATTTGGGGAGACACATTTAGGTGTTTACAGGGTGGCAGTGAGTCGAATTTGATAATAATGAGGGATGTCTGTGGACACGGTGGTGTGCTATGTGTGGGAAGAGGAGGAGTCGGTGAGTCACGCTTTATTTTTATGCCTGGATGGTGAAGTTACAATGGTTGTCCTCTCCACTCCGACTGGACACGAGCTTATTAATGGTGCAGTTAGTTTGGGAATGGATTGCGGGTTTACTACAGATGGTGAAGGAGGCAGATTGGTGGCGTTTATTCTGGGGCTTGCTCTGGAACGTCTGGCTTCGTCGCAATAGGTGGATTTTCGAGGAAAAACGAGTGCCTGCTGCTCTAATTCATGCGAGGGCGCTTAATCTGATCAGGGAGATCGATGATGTGGGGGTTTCTGGACAGAATAAGGTGGCTGTTTCTCAAATGGTGGTGGATAGATGGGTTGCTCCCCCAGAAGGCTACCTGAAAGTTAACTCCGATGCTACGGTTTATTCGGATGACACGGTTGGTTTGGGAGGTGTGGTTCGAGATTATACAGGGGATGTTGTCTTGGCGGTATGTGATGTGGTTCCTCAAAGCATGGAGGTGGAGATGGCGGAAGCCTTGGCASTGCGTTTGGCTGTTCGAACAGCGTGGGAAGCGGGTTTGCGTGCTCTCATTGTGGAGATGGATTGCCAAACTCTCTACTCTTCTCTCAAGCAAAACCTGAACTTTAATTCGAGCCTTGGTATTGTTGTTCGTGATATTTTGTCCTATGGTAGCTTATGTTCATTTTTTAATTTCTCTTTCGTTCGTAGAAGTGGCAATAAGGTGGCTCACCGTCTTGCACGTAGTAGTCGGCAATTTGGCTCCTTTACGYTTTGGGTAGAGGAATTGAAACACCAAATATTATTCTTGATGTTGTAACCTCGGATATTGCTTAATTTTAATTCTATTTCTTTTCTCGTCAAAAAATAGTTTCAATATCGAACAACACTTACACTCATATGTAAATTGTTTACGAGCTTAACACAAATAGGCGACAACTAAAAAAAATAYTCGTACTGCGACGCCTATTGCAATTGATCACTCATACATTCCCGTAAGGATATGATCATGTTAATGTTAATGTTAATGTTTATGTTTATGTTTAATGGATTGGCGGCCGCTTTACAACCGAATTGGATTCTGTTCGTTTCATATGTACGTTCAAAGTGTCTCTTAAAACATCTGCAATTTGGATTATTAATCATCAATTAACTAATTAATACTAAATTGGTTCCAATTAAGTTGCCTTAGCATATAAATTAAATATTGTGTGTTGTACAAGAATTAAATACCTCGCATCTAATAAGTGGGTGGGGGTAATGGAGTAAATATATGTTATCTATGTTACAATAATTTATGTTGCTGTATTTTTTTTAATGGTGTAGGGTCGATTTAATTTATACTATATTATATTTAATATACTCCATAATAATAAAATAAATAAACTCTGAAGTACAAAGTATGATAAATTAATATTCCTTCAAAAAAAAAGTATGATAAATTAACATAGATTAGTTTAATTTCATTAAATTAAACAAAATTATGTATTATCACACTCACATATACTTCATTAATTTTAATACCGTACAAGTTAAGATAGTTTAATGAGATGACTAGTTCAAATATAAGTACTAATAATAAGATCATACTCTCCACCTATTGGATAATTGTACAGTACATAGTAATAACAAGATCATGTACGTAAGCAAAAGACAAACGAAAATAAAATAAATAAATAGATCAGATAAATTGGTAACATCACTTAGCATGAGTGCTTGACCTAATGGATAATTGTCGTACATAGTAATTGTTTTCAAAATCAACTCATACAATAGGAATAGTATAGCAACATCTAATCCAAAATCTTATGAATCATTATAATAACTCTAGCTAGTACTAGTGCTCCAAGATATTTATATTTCGTGTATCTTACTTGACTTTGATCAGTTAAAACAAAAACTGTGTCAAATTGATCTTTGATCATACACGTAAAAAAATGATCAAATACTTCCTTAAATGTTATTACTCCATATTCGAAATCGTACAAATTAAAACACGAGAATAAAAACTTAATCTATCCTTTATCCAAGTCCATGTCATTAGAATGAAACTTCTGTAAATGTCACACCTAAATATAGTATAGTATAGTATAGTTTAGTTTATACAAAATAGTTTCAAGTACTTAGGTAGAATCAATTACTTAAAGAGACAGCATAAGGACGATTCACCACTCACTATAATCCATGACAGACATACCCAAGTGGATGATGACCCCATGAATCCCAACAATTTACTTTTCTCTTATTTCTCAAATTAGTGGTCATTGGATTATCTAGCTAATTAATTAATTATTAATCTTACTACTACCATTATGCATCATCGTCCAATCATATGCTAGGTTTTTGACGGTCTATTACAACCTCTAATAATTATTCTTATATTATATATCCCACTATTATTAAACTAATTATCAACTAGTGTTGGCTTGGATAGTTAAGGGTCTTGGCTTCTTAATCAAGGTTTCGAGATCGAATTTTATCAATAGAAAAAAATTTAGTTGGGACAGATAATGTCTATAGTGAAATACTCTTACGTACAAACTCTCATAGTCCTTCGGAAAAATAGTACATTCGCAGTACACGATAAAAACCCCTTGTAGTAGAACAGAAAATGGGGGTAATTATTAGTACCTCTCGGGAAGATARTAAAGTAGTGTCTCATGTGATATTTTAGGTAAATAAGCTGATCTTTAGATAACATTAAGATCAACTTATTTACCTAAAATGCCACGGGAAATACTACTTATATCTCGTCGAGAGATACCTCCTCCAGAAAATAACTATTAAACTAATTAAAGAATTCAAAGGGGTCTTGCCAACTTGATAACCATCTTCTATATTTAATTAGATTATTATGATGTACTAAGTATATATAATTAGGCATCTCTTAAAAGAAGTCCTTTGATTTTTTAAAGATCAAATATTTGACTTGTTACTCTAATGAAGTGACTTTTTAAAATTCTATTCTACTAGTGTAATTATAACTTGGGAAATGCGGCAAACGCATGTCACATGCCATCTTTTGATCACTTCGGTGTCATATTTTTGGACGTTTTAAGACCTTTTTAGTTTTAATTTCAATGTGTGAGATCAAGGAAGATTCTCTTATACATACAAAGTGTGATTTTAATGGTGTCATCACAACATAGTTGATTGAGATTATGTGGATTAATATTGGTTACCTAACACCAAGATAAAGTTAATTATCTTGCCATACTACATATGTAAAAGATAGCCTAAATTTAATCGTGATCACGGTTTTTCAATTTAAAAAAAATCCACTTTTGTTCTAGAAGATTTATTTGTTTCAAGAAACATAAGTAACTCCTACACTAGTGGATGAAGCCATATCATGTATGATGCGAACCTACTAAATACTCCACGCAAGTAATGTATGGAGATATTGACAAATTCTAGCGGGAATACTATTCGAAATTCATAAAAATTTAAAACTAAGTTTATTTTTCAAGCAAATTTTCGTAAATGCCTCTACTTTACTTCCTTCACTTTTGAAGCCATATACCACCTTAAAATGACGCTTGACAATTGCATGCCAAATTCATGGGTTGTCTTGCAATTCTCAGACACCATTTTAATTTATCCAACAATGGACTTAAACAGTGTGCTCCGTCCAAAATTCCGATGATTAAGACGGTAATGTGTGAAATACGGTGGTCCCAACGGTGGTCTGTGGTGGTAGTAGATTCAAGTGAGATAAAGAGTGAGATAAGCAAGGGAGGAACATTTACGGGAATTTGCTTGAAAAATTGATTTTATTTTAAGTTTTTATGGATTTCAAATAGCATTTCAAAATTCTAAATTTACACATATCATGTGTTTCCTCCTTTTTTTTTCACCCACATGATCATGACTTGACAACATCCAAACATTTGCATCGTGCAAAAAGTGTTTCCCAAAACTTGGTACTGAAATCCTTTACTTAGCTTGCCATGCAAAAATACAGCATATCACTTCATCTATGCAATATTTATTTTGAAAGACACCAAGAGATTTAATTTGTATGTGAAGTTGTGAACCTTGTAGGAAAATGTTTTATGTCAATTTTGTCTTCAAATTAAAACATACAATAATCTTTCATTCATTAATTCTTTTAATCGATTTCAAGTTAAAAATAATTTTATGTTAATAATCTGGATTATTAATAATCTGGATTATCTCTATTATATAAGCCAGGGGGAGCAATGGTGTCCCCCTTGAAAATTACAAAAAGCTCCTCACTTAGATGCAAAATAAACCAAGTTAACACAATTATTCAATATATAAATTTTAAAAATTGTCAAAAAAAAACAATTTCACAATTCATTCAACATATATTTCAAAGCAATTGCCAAAAAAAAAAAACAGAACCAATTATGAACAAATTAATGCATAATTAATACAAATTGCAAAATTAACAAAGGAAAGTTTCTCTAAACTAAGCAACTACTCCAATCAATTCAGTATATTCATATTGCAAAAATCTACAAACAAATTCTTCAAAATAAATAAATAAATAAATAAACACACAAAAAGGGGAAATAAACTTCTTCATCATCTTTGTTGCTTAAACATTTAAACTAACACAACGCTTTCTCAAATTTCATCAGGTATTATTCTTCACTATTTTATGTTTGTCAAAATAACGAATGTCAACTACTGTATATTGTTATTTAAAATATACACTTATTTAATATTATTATGTGTAATTTGCAACGTTTTCCTACTTTAATTAATTTCAATCAAATTGTACATTCATAAGCACGCATCGAGTGCACAAAGAGGCTAGTTACTTATAATGCAAACAAGTTGTCACTCAAATTTACTTAAATTAGCTTGAATTACCATTTAGCTTAGTGGGTTCATGAGCCTCCTTTGAGCTTGAACATGAGTAGCGTATCTCGGATCAACTTAATTGTACTCCGTAATGTTTTTTCAAGTCTAAATAATATATCAACATTTTACCATATTATACTTAATAATTTTACCTTAAAAGTTAAAACTCAAAAATTACATGCATTTTAAGTTATTTGTAAACCTAGTCTTGCAATTTCTTTTACTTGATTTTCCGTTTTTCACTATCCCTATGAAATAATTCCTCCATTTTCTAGATGTGAAACTTTTTTTTCATGAAAACTTAAAAAAATTCTCGCATATTTGATCAAACTATCACACCTAGAGAAAAAAAAGAAACTATATATTGACAATATTGTACTCCGTATACAAGTTAAAATGACATATTGCATGAATAAGTTTATCGAATTGAGTTTAAAGTTTAATTTAAGGCAAAATTGCCAACAACCACCTACTTTTTTTTTCCAACTTTGAAAACAACTAATCATTTTTTTTTAAAAAAAACTACCCACTTTTTTTTGTAAACTTTACGAACCACTACCCACCTTTGGTTTTCGGTTGGAGAAACCATAAATCGACTAGTAGGGCCCACCATAAGTTGTTTTCTGATCTCTCTCACCTTAATTTTAATGAAATTACCTATTTACCCTCACATTACTACCCAATTTAAAACCCCACTACTGATTTCCAGATTTACTTTCTCTTTCATTCGAAGATCCTCCATTGATTTTCCTTGCTCCATGTAGACACCCAAAAGTATCTCTCCAAATTGACTAGTCGATGAAGAAAAGTATGACATTTCAAAATATATTTGATTCCGAAAATTGCGACAAAATCCGTAAACCACATRCATTTGCACACGTTGAATGAAAGTTGAGTTTGAAATCATACACCGAGAATCCATTAATAGGAGGAAAGTATTTATTTTTATTTATGTTAATCATTTTCTATTTTTAGTTTTTTTTCTTTACATTTAGGATTTTTAGAATATTTTCTATAGGTTATTTCTCTAATTTCCATTTTCATTTTGTTCTTCTCATTTTTTTAGTTCGCCAATATTTTTAGATTATTGTTTTTGATTTTTATTTGATTTTCTATGATATTTACAAGTTCTATAAAATGATTTTCGAAAATAAGTAAATTTAGAAATTCTTAGATAAATCCAGATAATTCAAGAATGATCTGAAATATTCTAGAAGGTTAAACTTGATCTCCAAGGAAGCCAAAATCCAGATCTAGGATATTCCCGGACCGTAGGACGGATCTAGAAGATATAGATATAAAAATTCTTAAAGATATCAGACAAAAGATAAATAGAATTAGTCTTTGCTATCTTATCCTTCCTCAAAATGCCTATAAATACATGCTCTCGATGCTTATTCGAAGATTAACAAAAAATTAAGTTTCGATCAACGAAAATCATCATACAAAGTGCGATTCAAAGCTCTCAAAAGTCTCTCTCTCATTCAAATTCAATCCACAAACACAAATCACTCTCAAAATCAAAAGGCCCTCGAATTCGTCGCAACTTTAGGAGTCGTATCTTTACAGATTTAGGTACAAATTATGAGGCTGTTCAATCAAACTCTCCCTCTTCTATTGTTATTAATTTTGATTAAATAATTCATTAAATTTTGTTTTGCTTTTGGTTTTCAATCATCTAAATTTATTCGTTTTCAATCGCTTTCTACTTATTGCAATAGTTTTGATTATAATTGTCAATGCTAACAATTTTCTTTTTTGTGATAAGCAATTCAATTGGAAGCAAAGCTTTTGACACTCTAATCTTGCGTTGTTTTCTTTTGCTTTGATAGCGATACAAGGTAAGTTAATTTGTATATATTTGAGTTTTGATTTCTATATACTCCCTCTGTTCCACTAAATTCCTGCCACTTCTACTTTACACGTTTGCCAATGCACAATTTACAAATGAAATATCTTTAGTTATACATGAGTAAAAATTTTAAAAATTGGATTTTAATAAACTACTTGTTAATACGATTCTAACAAGACCACACTTGACTATATTCATTCTTACATATTGACGAGAATTTAAAAGATTCTTATTATTAATGAATAGTTCTCACTATTCATTATGGCATGAATTTAGTGGAACGGAGGGAGTATATTGTACTTGATCTTCGCGCCTATGACTCTTTCGATTGCTTAATCAAGACCGGAATTTACTTGAATCACATTAAATTCAGATTAATTATGGACGAACGGATTTTAGGCACCATATTAATTTGATTAATTCGAAGTGGTCACAATCATTAGGATAGGTAGCGATGCATGTTTCATATAATAAATCAACTCCTGTATTGTTTTAGTGCGCTTTCTAAGATCAAATGGATAGGCTCTTTGAATTCAATGATTATGATTTATGGAACTACAATGAAATCGAGTAAAGGCCGCAACATGCGGGCAAATTGGGTCAAAGATCTTTTCCGTACCATGTCCCCGAACCCACACTTTGGTTACCAGACCAAAATAGTGGGGCCATTAGTTTGGCACCAATGTTTCGGGCGTCCGTGTTTAACTTGTATAGGCACGGTGGCGATCCCCTCCATCGACAACACACCCCAACGCACTCACGTGCGGGATCAATTCAAAATCGAAGTAGGATGTAGCCCCGACAAGGGCACACGCCTACACTCCATTTTCTTCCTTTCTCCATTTTTCTGGTTCAATTCCTCATAATTCTTCAAGTAATTTTTCTTCTCATTACAATATTTTCATCTCAAAATTCCTATTCGAAATTAGGGTTTCCCTTTTTTTCCAATTTTAAACCAAATTTTCAGAGGAGTTTGTTCATGCTCCTTCCGGTTTCAGAATTTTCACTCTTAATATTTGTTAATGCTTTGACATCTAGCTTTTGTTTTTCTGGCTTAATTTGCTCTGTTTCGAGTTTTTTTTGTTCCCAGATCTATGGTGTTCTTATTGTTGGTTTGAAGTGGTGGTCTATTTGGCATCTGATTAAGCTTTGCGAGTCACGCCTTCACCAATAGCACTTGTCAATTAACATTCAAGTCAAGTAACAGAATTTACCTTCATAAGACGAGAAAGTGAGGGAAGAACATTGATTGGTGGGCATATCTGTACATAAAACATAGGAAGTTTAATTTTAGGACAATTCACCAAGTGAGGTATATCTGTACGAGAAAGTGAGAGAAGGTAAAAAATGGCTGATTTCACAGATTTTGGGTTAATTTGACTTGTTTTTGAATTGTGGACTCAAATTAAGAAAGAAAATCACCAAATCCATTGTTTTGTGAACTTTAGTTGCTCAGTTAAAAGTGGAAAGCTTGGAAATTTTGCAATTTAGAGTTGAGTAGAAAGAGGAGGAAGAACAGAGGAGAAAGCAAGAAGGGAAGAAAAGGAAGAATAAGGGTGAGGTAAGTGAGAGAAATAATTAATGCAGCCTAGTGCTACATTAAAAATGCAGCACACAATCACACTTCATAGTGTGGTAAAATTTTTCGAAAATATGATAAAATCACACTAAGATTGATAAAAATGAATTTAGGATATGATAAAATGAATCAAGGATTTGACAAAATTACACTATGATTTGTAAAAAAAAAAAAAAGACAACGTGGGCTCAATTTTTTTTTTGTCTTCACTTGAGATGTTGCCCATTTCATTCCGATTTTCCTCGAGGATATGACAAAATCACACTAAGATTGATAAAAATGAACCAAGGATATGATAAAATGAATCAAGGATATGACAAAATCACACTATGATTTGTTAAAAAAAAAGACAACGTGGGCCTAATTTTTTTGTCTTCACTTGAGATGTTGCCCATTTCTTTCTAATTTTCTTCGAGTATATGACAAAATCACACTAAAATTGGTAAAAATGAACCAAGGATATGATAAAATGAATTAAGGATATGACGAAATCACATTATCATTTGTAAAAAAAAGATTGCGTGTATCACGTGACTATGCCAGACAATTGTGGACCCATCTAAATTGACTTCATCGACACATGAAATGACAATAGTGGCCCTAGTGTTGCGTTGACCATGCAGCACAAGGCTGCATGTATCTCAACTCGATAAGTGACAAACCAGAAAGAAAACAGAAGAAAAAGAAAGAAAAAGTAAGAAAAAGTTTAATGAAGCGGATTAATAAAAGGGGGGTAGAGAGGAGATATAAGTTAAATTAAGAGATAATACATGTGGCCACTCCATGTATTTTAACGTAGCTAATTGTGATCACATACCGAACTTGTTGATATTTATAATACTTTTTTGGGATTTTTTCTCAAGTACCCCTGAGGTTTTGCTTAATTCCTCAGGTACCCCCGAGTTTTTAAAAACGCCTCAGGTACCCCTCACGTTAGAGAAAATAGCTCATATACCCTTAATGACCAAAAAACCGTTAAATAAGTTAACACCGTTAGTCTATTTTCCTAATTAACCCCTAATTATCCCACTTCATTCTTCAACCTCAACCCAAAACCCAGAAATTCAATAGTCTTCAACTCCAACCCAAAAAAATTCAAGCCACCTTGCACAACACCCAACAAGGAAAATAAAAAACCCCAAATCAATTGACAAAGTTAGGGTTTTTTTTACCAGAAACATTACTGAGAGGGGCTGCTAGGAGTGGCGATGGGTTGCAGGTGGTGGTGCGTGGCAGGGGAGCACCGACGGGAAGGCAGTCGGCGCGGTGACAGGGTAGGTGGCAGCGTAGAGCAGAACATAGGAGAGGGTTCGAAACCCTCTTTTTTTGTCGAAGCTAGCTGCTGCGTTGTGGCTGAGCTGTTTTGGTGGAGGCCGGCTGGTGGTAGCGCATTGCAGGCCGACGACGACTAGATAGCCGAGCAGAGGAGAGAGATGGGGGGTGTTTGTTATGTTTGATTTGTTTGATTGTGTCCTGTTTTTGTTATTTGTATTGGAATTCAATGAATTATTGAATGAGGGTTTTGTTTCGATTAAATAAGGGATCATTGATTAACTGCATTTGTGTTTTCTGTGTTATGAATGTGATATCTTATGCTTGGTTGCTTGGTGCAAGTAGTTGGATTTTTTTAATCGAAATCGATACAGTTCCAAAAATTTGCACTTAAAGCTTTTTTTGGTTGGTTGGTCTAGTATGGAATTGTTTGTGATCATGGTAGAACTCGCCTATGATGTTGAACTTTTCAAGGAATGCGCCTCAACTGTTGTTGGGGTCCTATACATCTGAGAAATCGGGTTGAATTTATCTGTTTAATTTCATGCTTTAATTAAGTGCAAATTTAGATATGGTTGTAATTTGGAATAAGAAAATTGTTGTCTATTCTTTAAACTGAGCTATTTTTTTGGGGTTGGAGTTGAACACTACTGAATTTCAAGGTTTTGGGTTGAGGTTGAAGAATGAAGTGGGTTAATTAGGGGTTAATTAGGGAAATAGACTAACGGTGTTAACTTATTTAACGGTTCTTGGGTCATTAAGGGTATATGAGCTATTTTTTCTAACGTGAGGGGTACCTAAGGCGTTTTTAAAAACTCGGGGGTACCTAAGGAATTAAGCAAAACCTCAGGGGTACCTGAGAAAAAATCCCTACTTTTTTTAGTTGCGCATTGAAACATAAAGTAAATAACTTAGTTAAGGTGAAACTACTAATTATGGGAAATATACTTATCAATCCTTTATTAATCACAATTACATTGTTGCATTATTTTTACATGACACTGGAAATTAAAGTAGCCTAAACACACTACAAAAATTTCCTAGCAAAATGTGAAAAACATGCATGACAATCAAAGTATGCCACAAATTATCTCTTTACATATTAGAACTCAATTATTACATACACTTTGGAAAGACAAATACATCTACTCCCTCACAAGAGGTTTAATTTGACCCAAAAATAAATTCTTAAAAAAGCCAATTAATAATTTCTTTTGATCACCAAACAATTAATTAAGGCACATTTTTTGTGCCCTAATTATAATAGTGATCAATAGAATAGGTGCAAAACTATGACCCCGGCAATTTTTACTCTTCAATGACGCAAGAACATGCATGCTATTATGCAAGACCACGTAAAAATTAATATGATCATGAAGTAGCTTATATTAACATTAATGTCAAATGGTCTTGCTATAATGCATGTATGCATGCATGCTTCCTTTTGTGAAACTCTGTTGATTGTGTCTGAAAAATCTGTCATCATTCCCTCTTCCTCTCTCTTAACTTGTAGTTGTTCATCACAYTTTCAAAAGGATTGCATCACTGAACATGCGACCGCCTGTGCCCAATGTCGTAACTTCGTCTTCACTTGTTGTGGACTGTCCCCTGAAATTATATATGATGTCACTTATTCACAACCTTATCAATATAATTTCTAAGAATAAATTTAGGCGTTTCATGTAAATAGATCGATATTGTGTACTTCTGAATGCGAAAAAAAATAATAAAAAAAAAGATTGATACCTGGACCGCAAATTTTCCAAGAGTCTTCACTCTTAGGGCTTTCGAAGGACGAGGATCTTGCACCCATAGAGGTACTAGATACCTGGCTATGGGGTGTAGACACCGGGCTGGGCGATAATTGTCGGTTGACAGCAAAGTAAAGGTCTAAAGCAGGAAGAGTATTGCAAAGCTTTTGGCCTGCCTCTTCATTAAAACCAAAACCTAGCTCAATTGACCCTTTTAGCTCATTGAAATCCTCATCAGTTAAATCTTCTACGTCAATAACCATGTTTTTCTTCCTCTCTTGCCTTAATATTTGACGACGTCGTTTCTCCCATGCAATGTCCCTAGGAGTCTCACACATGGACAATTGCTTAGACAACCTCTTCTTGCTTTTCCAAAATGGTGGAGCATGGACAAGGCGTTGTAGCTCCTCTGACTCCGTCGACCCCACCGAGGAGGTGGGTGAGATGGGGGGGTTGTTGGTGTTAGAGCCCTTCTTGCTAAGCTGGGTGGAAGGTGGCGGAGGTGGCGGCGGCGGCGGTGGCGGCGGCGGCGGTGCTGGAGTTTTCACCATTGAGTCCATGTAAACCATGCTCATATTATCCCAAGAGTGCATCACAAAATTAATTATAAAAACAATAACTTTGTAATTACCACAAGGGAAGTTTCACTCTGCCGTGACAGCTCTCTGCTGCCGCGGCCTATGAAAAATAGTCGGCGTCGTTGCTGTGCCTAGATCTATATATATGTTAAATTCTTACTACAATATATGGTATTATTGTTACAAAATCTTTGCCTTCTTCGCAAGAAGGAAAGGAGAGATTGTGGCACAGCAACTAGCCAAGGCAACCTAACGTTAGGAGTTGAGATGCAAAGAAAGGGAATTAAAGGAATGAAAAATGAAGCAAATTAAATCATAAGATTGCGATAATTGCGTTCTCCCAATGAGAAATTACAGTTGTTATTAACACCCATTTTTTGTGACATTTTTAGATTATACATGTAGGATATGGTAAATTTTAGATTTAGTTTGGTAATTGTTTTAACTTAAATTTAGGCAAAAATTTATGTAGTTGTATATTTATAATTCCACCTGTACGTGAATTATATATTAATGAAGGTTATTAACTTAACAATTTTATTAACATTCATCTAACTTAATTTTATGGTTTATTTTCTAGTGGTGGTTAATCCTTTTGCCCCCTTTTGTAACATCTCAAAAAAACCTGGCCAACAAGTTTTGAAGCTGGTGAATTGAGGTAGTTTTGTAATACCATCTTCAATTGAATTCATACACAATACATTTCCTTATTTTTAGTTAATGCATTGCAATTAATCGGTGGGATTATATAGCATATAATAATATCATATTGGATTGCATCATAATGTTATTGTAACTATGTGTATTCTCAGTTCATAAAAAAAAATGTTAGAAACTACTTTATTAAAGGCAAAGGGTGCATAATAAATTTATTGTACACCATATTAGAGTAACTCTTTTGGTCAGTATAGTAACTCTTTCGATCAATATAGTGATCCTTATTATTTATCAATGTATTGTTGTAAAGTGAATAATAAGCTACTATATAAACTAAAAGGATCATTGTATGCTTGGTGCACAAGAAATTTATTGTGCATATGATGTATACAAGAACTTCTGAAAGACAAAATGCCTGGGAGCGTCAATAGCTAAACAATGAACAAAATTAATTGTTACTTGTTAGTTCTTTAATTTCTTATCCACTTTTGGGACCACTATTTTATTGACATAATCACTGATGATCTTTTTTTTAGCATGCCCACCCGGTTCACCAGGGTTACTAACACCCCGACTACATCCGGATTCGACTCGAGTCGCACACCTGGCTATGGTGGGTGAGTCTCCCAATGAAGATTTCTACTTTTATTACGGCGAGACTCGAACTCGAGAACTCCCTTAAGCGGTATCGTATCAAGCCGCTTACCACTTGAACCAACCTTCATTGGTTAATCACTCATGATCGATTGACAAAAATGTATAGTACAATTGAATTGGTTGTATGATACATCAAAGCAAAGTGAATTTTTCATGATGGATTGTTAAGTATGGAGATATAATACTCTGTACTCGGCGGTACTATATTACGATAATCAAGAAAAGTCTTTATTAAAGTATACCACCAAATTCAATGAAAGTCAAATTAATTTTTGATTATTGGACTCGAAGAAAATACGTAATCAATACTTAATGTTTTTTTTATTTTATAGAAATTATTTAAAGTAACATAGAATAAAATTATTACATATTTAAAGAAAAAGTTTGTAAAAATTAATAAAAATAATCCCACCTTTTGTTGTTTTTCGAAATTATTCTTATTTTTCAGTTATTTCGATATCATCTCATCTTTCACTAATATATTATAATTTTAGTCCACTTTACAAATGACTGGTTATTCAGGTTGCGAAACTGATATACTCCATTTGTTTCCATTTGTTTGTCTTGTTTGGAATCGGGGGGAGAATTAAGAAAAATGAATCTTTAATTAATAAGATTTTTACTTGAAAAGAGAATTATTGACTTTTTATTTTTTTATTTCGTAGAAAGACAAAAAGTAATAAATTTGTGTTGAGAGAGTAGAGAGAGAAAAACGCCTAGAGAGAGGAAATCTAGGTTTCCAAGGTTTTGCACTTGTGAATCTGGTTTTCTTCCAATTCTCATGCTTGATCATGGGGAAGAAAAAAAGGTTGAGCTACACTCCCATCTTGAAAGAGGAATTGCGCAACCTCTTCTCCTCTCATTCTACTCAATCGCTCAAATCTGATTTGAAGTTCTCTGTTGGACATTCTAAGGTTTCTAAATCACCATTGTTAATTCTCCGTTGAATGCCGCACATCATCATGATATTAATCCCAATGATTCTTGCAATTTAGGAGGTTCGAAAGAGCAACAACACAATGTTGCACTTTCTACAATTGATTGTCATGAAGTGAGCTCTTACTCTAAGTGTGAAGAATATGACGTTGCTCAASTGGGGATACAACTTTCTAATGCGGCAAGGCTTCCTACTCAGGRAGGTGCAGTCGAGGGTGTAGCTCGTGAGTTACGTTCTACTAATGCTCTGTTGGAGCCTTGTGTTTTTGACTTGGGGGCGTCTTTGGATGTTGGGCAATCTTCTGACTGTGTTGGGGGGCTTGCTATTGCAGCTTGCGAACAAAGGATTGAAGCTGGTAAGGAAAATTTACAGGAGAATGCTACTGGTGCTCCTGCCTAGAAGGTGTTTGATAATTTGCCTCAACAAAATTCTGGGATTAAAACTGCTGCTATGGACTGTGTTGCTCCTATACTTACAATTTTTTCGAGTGTGCAACAAGCACCCACTGTAGAGGGGCCATCCTCTAAGTCGATGCTCACTTCAAAGGGCATGTCCTTAGAGTTTATGGCCCCTAAGATGATGGATGGGAAAGCCATTGCAAAACTTGATGCGGATGATATAGTCATAGGTAATGCTTTTTGGAATCATGTTATTGTGCTCTATGTGATTGGTAAAGCACCAACTCTTGCTGCCCTCCACAAGTACATTGCCATTAATTGGTCTTTTGTTGCCAAACCTACCATATTCAAACATGATAATGGGTACTTTGTGGTGCGTTTTGTGTCTTCTAGTGACAAGGAAAGTGTATTGCAAGGGGTGCCATACCTCCTTAACAATAGACCGATTGTTACGTTGCGAAACCTTGGTCCTCGTCCTTCAATTTTCACAATGAGATCCTTTCGACTCTACCACTTTGGCTTAGGCTACTGAATTTGCCTCTTAATTGTTGGACTTCGGGTTCTTTGAGCCATATTGGGAGCATTGTAGGAAAACCGATTTGTGCCGATGAGTGTACCTCGAAACAACTTCGAATTTCCTTTGCTTGTATTTTGGTTGAAGTTGATGCTACTAAACCTTTGATTAAGAGTGTCAACATTGAGGGTTTGGATGGTGTTGCTCTCGAACAACAAGTGGTGTATGAATGGGCTCCACCGTTTTGTAGCAAGTGTTGTGTCTTGGGACACAAGTGTCCCGAGCCTAAGAAAGAGGCTAAGAAAATCGAAGAACCTAAGAAAGGCCCCCAAGCACCTCAATGGGTGCCAAATCCTATCATGCTTCTACACAACAAGGCAAAGGTGCTTCAACAAGTGTCGCTCCTAGTCTTATGCCTACTACGTCTCCTAGTGCTTGTGCAACTGCTTCCAAGATAACTACTCCGGTTCAAAGACTGCGGTCGCCCAAGGCAAAGGAAGGAGAGTGGATCACCGTGGATAAAGGCTGCAAGGTTCTGGAAAAGGCTCCAAGGGCGCCTACTATTGCTCGGCCTAGTTGTTTCTTGGCTTTGATGGACATCAAAGAAGATGCGCCATTGGATGATGAACATGTAGTCTTTAGTCCCTACTTGACTTGATTAGCTTTTAGTTGGTTATTTTTTGGTTCTCTTTTTTGGTTTTCTTTGCCCTTTTATGCGTTTGTTGTAGGGTCCCCTTGGTAGTGTTTTACTCCCTTGGGCGCTCTTGTACTTCTTTCTTTTGGTGATGAATAAAATTTTTAATTAAAAAAAAAGTGAATTTTGGGGATTAATCTAGATGGTGGTAATATATGATGGAAGAAAAATAATAAATACGGATAAATTTACCATGGAAAAAGTAGATAAAATTAGAGTTAAAAATAGAAAAAATTCCAAACAAGGCAATCATTTAGAAATTCCATTTCGAAAAACAGGACAAACAAAAGAGAACGGAGGGAGTAATTGTTTTCTTTTACCGAGTTAATATAATACGGGAAAGTAAGTCAACTTGATCTACAAGTATTTTCATTTATACATAGACAATAAATGATGTCACCAATGCCCACGATAAGGTGGTGTGATTGGTGTCTATGGCGCATTATGCAAATTTGTTAGTTGAACTAATAGTTTATGCCACCACCTCGAGTAAACTTGCAACATCTTCGAGTGGAACAAAATAATCATGTCTTCTAGGGACCTAAACTATATCAAAAACTAACCGTACACTCGCTTCTACAATAAGAAGTGTAAAACTACATATTGTAGACACCATTCATTTCCTACAAAAGCAAAATAAACACCATTCATGATATATAGTGTAAGAAGAAATTGTGCAAATTAAAATAAAAGACTCTTATAGAAAGGAAAAGGCATTGGTTTCAAGATATTCATGCTTCTAATGGAAAAGAAATATGTCAAAGTTAGCAATCAGATGATGATAAGGATCAGTTGAAGCTTAGCAAAGATCAAGAACACTTAAGGTGTTTGGTATTTGATCAATTGCTTGAACGAACTTCAACTGATACGAACTAAAACTACTGTAGTGAGAAAATGAGAGAATGAGAGTAACTTTCTTTTATTGAATTTGTGCGTAAACATTACAAATGATTTCAACAACCCATAAGTATAAGGGAATCATCTATTTATAAAGCTCTAGAAATACTAGGAAGAATATAGAGTGATCTAGAAATAGTGATGGCAAAATGGTGTCATAAATAACAGTTGAAAATAAGTTGTTAGAGAATTTGTTTTGAGCAACAAACTCTTGTAACAGAATTCCCTTAAGGGAACTGGAAGAGAGTGATAGCTGGCAGAGGAAGGGCTTTGTATTGTGTTGCAGACATCAATATACTCAACACTCCTCCCTCTCCCTACTATCTCAAACTAGGGGTGGGATACATCCCTAGTTTAATTTGGTTAATAATGTATTGTGCTACCGAGAAGGAAGAACCTTATTCATAACATCTGTAAGATGAGTTTTAGTTGGCAAATAAGTGAYCTGAATTTTAGCTTCTTATCTCGAGTGAAAGGACATTCAAGCTATATGTGTTTGGTGCGATCATGAAAGATGGAGTTTTTAGCAATATGTATGGAGCTTTGATTGTCATAACGAAGTACCACTGGTTTGAGAGAGTTGACTTGAAGCTCATGTAGTAATCTGACTACCCACGTCACCTCATTAGTAGTTGAAGCCATTGCTCTATACTCAACATCACTAGAGGATTATGTGATTATTCCTTGTTTCTTTTATTTCCAAAATATTGGAGATTTCCATAAAATAAGAACATAGCTAGTGAAAAATATTCTAGAGATGATGCATGAGGCCCAAACTGAATCACTGTAAGCTTGCAATGTAAGTTGATTTGTCCCTTTCACTAAAATTCCTTTTCCTTGAGTACTAGCAATGTATCTTAGTGTGTGATGTAGAGCTTCAACATGTGGCCCCCCAGGATCATGCATGAATTGTCTCAAATGTTGTACTATGTATGCTATGTCATGTCTAGTGTGAGTTAGAAAATTGAATCTCCCAACCATTGTTATGACTTATGAGGAACAAAATCTTGTAATAGAATTTCCTAATGGCTTGTTTGGAATAAGAGATTTCATTTGAAATATTTGAATTAGGCCAAATATGTTGTTAGGATAGTTTATATATGTATTTAGATTTGTATTTAGTCCAAATACAAACCCTTACAATTTAAGTAAAGTTGAAAGAATTTGAAATTCTCTAACAAACACGTGCGTCATATCAAATTCTTGTTTTCTTTGCCAGAAAAATAAAATAAATTCTTATTTTTCCATCTCTTTATGTTTCTCTCTCCTCCATTATAGCAGTATGTCAGCATATCTGTAACCTCAAATGTTACCTTTCTCTCTCTTATGTCCATAACTACAGTGCGTGATAAACTCACCATTTTCCGTTATCTCATTCTTCTCACAATCTTCTTCCAATTTGAAGCAAATTTCATGCTTAAAAATTGCAATTTCGCCTAAATTGAAGTAGCTCAACAATTTACCAGGTAAAATATTAATTATTCATTCAAATAATTGATTTGGGGCTAACATTAGGGTTCATAATTTCAAGTAAAAACAATGACTTTAATTCAAAAAACAACATTCAAGTTTCATGTCGATCAAATAAAAAAAAGCACTATATTGTGGTTTAATGTCATGAAAATGATGTTGTTTTAGCCGAAACGCAAATGCATTATAATAGCTTGTACGGTAAAAAAAATCAATAATTCAAATTGTCCAATTATTCTTGGGTTGGCTTGATTACGAGATAAATTGATAAAAATTAAAATTGAAAAAAATATAAGAAAGAAAAGAAAACAAGAACATGAAGAATTGAGAGAAGCAACTACAAAATCAAAGTAGAATGCGAGAAAGTGACAACAATCGTCAAAACAGAGTATTCTTAGAATTACTTTATTTTTGTTTTATACATACCTATCGATATAGTTTGTCTTGTTATATTTGATATATTTAAAAACTAGAATTGATGGAAATTCTTCAATTACCAAACATTGGATTTAGATTTCAATTCCGCAATTTGAATATTTTCATGTCAATTCCATTATTTGAAATGAAATACACATTTCCAAACGCTACCTAAAGGGAATTGGAGGTGAGTGACAACTAGCACAGGAGCAAGAGGCAACTTTAGGGGTGAAAGTTCGGTTTGCGGTTCGGTTTTTTACCAACTCCAAATCCAAACCGTATTATTTCGGTTTTTAGATTTTCACTCCAAATCCAAACAATATATTATTTCGGTCCAAACCAAACCGAACCGAAAATTTCGGTTTTTTGATTTGGACTCCAAACCAAACCGAAATTTGTACTTAGTTTTTTTTGGCCACAAAATTTCAGTTATTTTAACCAGAAAATTATCGAAATAAAATTATTATAAATATTTAATAGAAAGCAAACAACTATATTAATAAGTAGTACATAAGTCAAAGCCAACAAGGCAACAACAATCTAAATTTAACAATTAACAATTTAACATCCTGAATTAAAAAGCCAACATTAACAATCTAAAATTGTTTAAACAATCTAAATTCAACAACAATATTACAACCCAACTAAACTTGAATTAAAAAACATTAAAGCAAGGCCTAAATTATTACAAAGCAATCCAGTAGCAAGTACATCCCGTCATGGCCCTCATGGGAGATCAACCAACAAACGCTTCTTCGATATCATCACCAAGAGTCATATGCCCCAAGTCTAGGAAAAAAAATTGAATTACAAAATGTTAAATGAATATTAATCAAGTATAAAAAACAAAAACAGTATATACTTGTACTAAATTACTAATAATATTACCTCTTCTAGTTGTTCACTTCCTCTAAACATCTTATCACTTGGTAATGAGAAGCACGCAACCAATTTTGGGACAAACAAGTCCTTCTACACCCGCGGAGTTAGGAGTCCGAATGCATCCAAAAATCTTCCTACCAGTGCTGAACCACTCTCAGAGGCCACGTTTGAAATCGGGACAAGCAAGTACATCGCTAGCCATACTCCCCCATTGTAGGAAACCTTGCACTATTAAACTTCCACACCCCAAAATATCAAATTCTCATCATTTCCTCCTCCGTATCCCTTCCCAAAATTTGTCCAACTCAAGTTTAGCATCCTCCTCTTTCTCAAACTTGTGGTTTTACTTTTTATACCTACCTTCAAGCCTCAATTTTTTATGTTTAGGAGAAATTGTTTGATCCTACAGTGAAACTCTTCCTTCAACACTCATAGATGAGAAACTCAGTACTCCTTCAAACATGCATTCAACCTCCCTCAATTTACTTACTCAAGGTATGCACCTATTGCATCATAAATTTGGTGTCTCATCCATCACTAATCAATTTATACTACGGCGTAAGTACGACAGCAAAGAATCAACATGTTCATTTTTCCAATACACCCCCGAATATTTATTCATACTTTCCTTCATTTTTCCAGCCATACACCACCATTTCGAATATCATCACTGATTCTAACTCTTTCAATAGTAAAGCAACATTCACAACTCATGAAAAAAAATTGGAAGTGGACAGTAGAGAGGCTGAGACAGCGAAGTAAGATCATAGAAGGCTTGCAAAAAATTCAGAAATCTTATTTCACATTATTCCAATCCATCATAAGTAGGTCTTACCTTCCCTCCCTATTCATTCAACTCTTCACATAGTGAGGGATCTTCCTCACCAATACCTCTCAAAAGCAGCTTCAAGGTCAATGGCAGCACTTAACATCAAATAGGTCGAGTTCCACCTAGTAGGCACATCAAGACATAACAACTTTTTGGAGTTTAGTTTTTCCTCCGAAACACATTTCTTAAACCTTTGCAACCTAGCAGGGGATTGTTTGATGAATCTCACAGCATGCCTAACACGACTAACAGACTCATGCATTGTCTTTAAACCATCAGAAACAACCAAGTTGATAATATGTGCAACACAARGCATACTTACGTTTGTTCTAGTATTTTTGTGCATGACCAGGAGTACCAATAGGCAACCTTTGCCTTTTGATCCTGAGATTGAAGCAACGGCTCGTAGAACTCACGCAAGTGCAAAGAAAAGGAGAGCAGTGGCCCGTAAACAAGCAAGATAGGCCCCTCAACCTCCTAAAATGGCGGCCGAGATTCTCGAGAGAACTCTTCGGCAATCTACGCAGCCCAAGGCTAGCAATGTTACCGCGGGGATCAGGATGCCGACTACTAATGCCGGAAACTTTGACATCAAAGCCCATGTTATGAATATGATCACGGGCAATCAGTTCTATGGCCTTGACAATGAAGAACCCGTTGATCATCTTCAAAAATTCCTTCAAGCTTGTTCTCTTCAAAAGATTACTGGGATGACTGACGAAGAGCTCTATTTGTACCTCTTCCGTTTCTCTTTGGCGGGCAAAGCTCAATGTTGGTATAACTCTCTTCCTAACACRATCACCACTTGGGAGCAATTGTCTAATGCTTTTCTAGTGAAGTATTTTCCCGGTTACAAGACTCATGACTACAAAGTCAAACTCTATAGTTTTTCACAAGATGRGGGAGAGACTTTTCATGATGCTTGGGAGAGATTTAAAGACTACCAATATATGTGCCCTCATCACGGTATTGAGAAGGAATTTCTGATGTAATCTTTCTATAATGGTCTTGATAATGAGACTAAGAGGATGGTAGATGATGCTGCTAGCGGCTCTTTCATGAATAAACAAATTTCTAAAGCTATTTCACTCTTGGATACTCTTGCTGAAAATCAATGGAATAGCTCATCTAGGCGCGCAGCTTAAGCACCAAGGAAAGGGAAACATGAAGATGAAACTTATTCCCTTCTATCATCGCAAACTTCAGTTTGAATGAGAAAATTGATGGAATGCGTCTAGGTGCAAATACATCTATGCCCGTCAATGCTATGGCTACTTCTAGCCAAGGTGGAGTTGCGTGTGATATTTGTGGTGCACAAGGTCATTCTCTTATAGAGTGTTCCGCTAATCTCAATGGAGCTATGGGGGCGCAAGAGCAAGTCAATGCATTTCAAGCTCAACCTCCTTTCAACAACAATAGCTACTATCCTGGCATTCAGAATCATCCTAACCTGTCATATCGCAGCAACAATGTGCTAAATCCTCAACAACACTTTCCACCGCAAGCACCACAACAACAATATGGGCAACATCAGCAATATCAGCCCAATCAGGGACCACCTGGATTCCAAAGGCCTTCTCAAGGCCATCAGCAGCAGCAGTTTCAAAACCAACAACTGCAATCTGAAATGGGGGAGTTGAAATCCATGATGGCTCAAATGGCCAAGCAACTTGAGCAGCTCAGTACTCACAATAAAATGCTTGAAACTCAAGTTGCTCAATTAGCCGCTTCAAATTCTACTAGGCAAGCGGGTGCATTACCGGGCCAAGCTACTCAACCACATGGCAAGGAGTTCGCGAATGCAATCACTACAAGGAGTAGTTTGAGCTATGATGGACCACCTTTGCCTAAAGATGGGGAGGCAAGTTCAAAAGACTTGGGCACTTCTGAATTGGTTGTTGATGACGCACCTTCTAAGGCGGTGCAAGAGAATGAGAATGAGAAAGAAGAGGCTTTGCAAGTGCTTCCTATCAGACTCCCTTTTCCCAACCGTCAAGTGAAGAGCAAACTTGACAAGCTGTTCGGTAAGTTCTTGGAGGTGGTTAAGAATTTGCAGGTAACAGTTCCTTTCACTGAATTAATCACTTAAGTGCCTGCTTATGCTAAATTCATGAAAGACATATTGACTAGGAAAAGAGCTTTTAGTGAGGTGGAAACAGTTGCTTTTACTGAAGAATGTAGTGCTTTGCTACAAAAGAAGTCCCTTCCTAAATTGAAAGATCCTGGTAGTTTCTCCATCCCTTGTCATATTGGAACTTTGTTAATTGACAAGGCTTTATGTGATCTAGGGGCTAGTGTAAGTGTAATGCCTTTTTCTGTCTACTCTAAACTGAACATGGGTGATTTAAAAGTTACTAACATTACTCTACAAATGGCCGATCGTTCTGTTAAATACCCTTTGGGTGTTTTAGAGGATGTTCCTATTAGGGTAGGTAAGTTTTATATCCCTGTTGATTTTATCGTTCTTGATATGGAGGAAGACAAGCAAATACCTATTATTTTAGGTGGGCCTTTTCTCCATACTGCAGGAGCTATGATTGATGTGAAAAATGGTAGACTTACACTTTTTGTGGGTGATGATAATGTGACTTTCAATTTGAATACTGCTTTGAAAAGTCCCATGCTTGAGGAAAAATGTTATGCCATTGATGTAGTTGATGTGATTTGTAATGATAACTTGCCCCAAACTCTTATGAAAGATCCTTTGGAGGCCGTTCTTTGTCTTGAATCTTCTACAGGTGATGATAGCATTTGACAGGCTGAAATTGATGCTATTGAGGACGCTCTTTACAAAGATGAGCTTAACCATAGCAAGAGCAAAAGAGTGCAGAGGTTAATTCAGCCTACATGCAATGTTGAGGTAAAGAAACCCGAACTGAAACCTCTCCCTTCTTATCTCAAGTATGTGTTTCTTGATGAGCAAGAGCTCCATCCTGTTATTGTTAGCACTACACTCAATGATGCCCAACTTTRCCAACTTTTGGATGTTTTGAAAACTCATAAAAAAGACATTAGGTATAGTGTTGATGATTTGAAGGGTTTTAGTCCCGACTTTTGCATGCATAGGATTCATTTGGAAGAGGATCACAAGCCTTGTATTCAACCACAAAGGCGTTAAAATCCTAACATGCAAAAGGTCGTGAAAGGTGAGGTATTGAAATTGCTTGACGCAAGCATTATTTTTCCTATTGTTGCATCTAAGTGGGTAAGTCATGTGCAAGTGGTTCCTAAAAAAGGTGGGACGACTGTTGTGAAAAATGATAAAAATSAATTAATTCCCACTAGAACTGTTACTGGGTGGCGCATGTGCATTGATTATAGGAGATTGAATTTAGCCACTAAGAAAGATCATTTCCCTCTCCCATTCATGGATCAAATGCTTGAAAGGTTAGCTTGTCATTAATATTTTTGCTATTTGGATGGTTATTCTGGTTTTTTTCAAATTCCCATTCATCCCGATGATCAAGAAAAGACGACATTCACATGTCCTTATGGCACTTTTGCGTATCGTAGAATGCCATTTGGTTTGTGTAATGCGCTAGCTACCTTTCAGCTTTGCATGATGAGTATTTTTTCTGATTTCATAGAATCTATCATGGAAGTCTTTATGGATGACTTTAGTGTGTATGGTGGTTCTTTTGAGTCTTGTTTGGCTAATRTCACTAAAGTTTTGAAAAGATGCGAAGAATGTAATTTGGTTTTGAATTGGGAAAAGTGTCACTTTATGGTGACTGAGAGTGTAATTCTTGGCCACATTGTTTCTGATAAAGGCATTCAGGTAGATCGAGCCAAGGTACAGGTGATTGAGCAATTACCCCCGGCCCACTAGTTAATGTGAAGGGGGTAAGGAGTTTTCTTGGACATGTGGGGTTTCACCGCCGCTTTATTTAAGATTTTTCTAAAATTGCTAAACCACTAACCCAACTCCTTCTTAAAGATGCACCTTTTGATTTTACTGATGAGTGTGTTGAGTCTTTTAACATGATTAAGCAAGGTCTTATAACCGCACCCATCATTCGTCCTCCCGATTGGAATCTCCCTTTTGAGATTATGTGCGATGCAAGCGATTATGCGGTTGGAGCTGTGCTCGGTCAAAGAGAGAACAAGGTCTTGCATGCCATTTACTATGCTAGCAAGACTTTGGATGAGGCTCAGGTCAATTATTCCACTCAGAAGAAACTTTTAGCTGTTATTTATGCCTTGGAAAAATTTAGATCATATCTTCTTGGTTCCAAGGTTATTGTTCATACTGACCATGCAGCTTTAAAGTACCTTCTTGCTAAGAAGGAGGCCAAACCAAGGCTTATTCGGTGGATTCTCTTGCTCCAAGAGTTTGATATAGAAATTCGTGATAAGATAGGAGCAGAGAATGTAGTTGCAGACCACTTGTCTCGAATCAAGTATGATGATGGTAAGAACTCCTCTCCTATTGATGATTCATTTCTTGATGATCATTTGCTTGCGGTCACATCACAAAGTCCATGGTTTGCGGATTATGTTAACTATGTGGTAGGCGGCATTTTGCCTCCTGATTTGTCCTACCAACAAAAGAAAAAGTTCTTGCATGATGTACGATACTATTTTTGGGATGATCCTTACCTTTTTTCGTAAGTGTGCAGATGGACTTTATCGCAGGTGCATTCCTGAGTGGAAGGTCCATGGGATCTTCCAACGTTGCCACAACTCACCTAATTGGGGACATGGGTCTAATAGAACCATTCGCAAATTAAATGAGTCCGGTTTCTTTTGGCCTACGATGTTCAAGGATGCTCAATCATTTGTTATGTCATGTGATGCTTGCCAGCGGACCAGCAATATTTCGAGGGGGCATGAGATGCCCCAAACTGGTATTCTTGAAGTTGAAATTTTTGATGTTTGGGGTGTCGATTATATGGGTCCTTTCCCATCTTCTAATGGGAATTGTTATATCTTGGTCGCCGTCGATTATGTTTCAAAGTGGGTGGAAGCCATTGCATCACCCACCAATGATTCCAAGGTTGTCATTAAGCTTCTTAGCAAGATCATATTTCCGTGATTRGGGGTTCCAAGAGCTCTCATTAGTGATGGTGGTTCCCACTTTCATGAACGGAAGTTGGATTCTCTTCTCAAGAAATATGGAGTTTATCATCGTAATGGACTTGCATATCATCCTCAAACTAGTGGTCAAGTTGAGGTTTCAAACCGCGAGATCAAATCTATATTGGAAAAGGTGGTTGCAAAGTCTAGGAAAGATTGGAGTATGAAYCTTGATGATACACTTTGGGCATACAAAACAACTTTCAAAACACCCATTGGCACTTCACCATATCGGCTTGTGTACGGGAAATCTTGTCATCTTTAACTCAATGAGTTTGTTGAACTAGTGTACAAAGCTCATTGGGCTATTTGTGAGTTGAACTTGAATCACAAGCTTGTTGGAGAAAAGAGACTACTTCAACTCAATGAGTTGGATGAGTTTCAATTGTCCGCTTATGATAGTGCCCGSATTTACAAAGAGAAAACTAAGAAGTGGCATGACAAGAGAATCCTTCCAAGAGAATTTGCTGAGGGTGACAAGTTGTTATTGTTTAATTCTCAACTTAAGCTCTTTCCCAGAAAGCTTAAGTCTAGATGGTCTGGCCCTTTCTTGGTTACTAAGGTGAATAAGTTCGGTTCTGTAGAGTTGAAAAATGACAAATTAAAAGAGATGTTTTCAAAGTGTATGGACAACGTCTGAAGCTATATCATGAAGATAATGTTATTGGAGTGGTGGATGTTGTCCACCTTCATCCTTTCTTCCTCTTCTTAAGTTGCTAGAGTGAGAGGGTCGTGCGGGACCTTAAAAACCAGTAGCTATCGGAAGGTAACCCGATTGTAATTAGTTTTCCCTCCTTTTCTTTTAGTGAGTTTTACTTGATTTTTGTTGTAGTTATTCTTTTCTTTAGTTGTGTGTATATATTTTTGGTTTTTGTATGAGTGTGAGTCAGGGAGTGGTGCTTATATTTGGTTTGAGCTTGGTATTTTTCAGGAAAATTGGAGAATGACGTTTTGGGATGAGTGCAGTACCTGCCCGGGTTTTTCTAGACCTGTCCGGGTGCGACAAGAATGGAACTAGAGAAGTATCGAAAGAAGTTCCAGTACCCGACCGGGTTTCCGTAGCCCCGACCGGGTGCGGAGTGGTATTTTATTACGAAGAAGAAAATGTGCCAAGACCCGCCTGGGTCTCAGTGGCCTCGCCCGGGTGCGAAGCCGTCGATTTGGAGGGAGGAAAAAATGAGCCCAGTACCCAACCGGGTAAGCTTAGCCCCGACCGGGTGAGCGTCACACCAAATCCACCATGTATCATCAGTCTAAAAAAACAGAACTCGACCGGGTCTGCTGAAACTCGCCTGGGTGCGCGCTTACGTATTTTGGGATAGCTAACTGAAGCTCGGTCGGGTTACCCCAAGACCCGACCGGGTGCGTGGGGAGGAGTGTTTTCGAGTGCTTTTGTTTATACCCGGACGGGTGGCCTCAAGACCCGACCGGGTCCGGTACCCATAGCACCACCGACTCAATCTTCTCTCTCTTTTCCTCACCATTCATCTTTCTTTTTTTTTCCCACACCACACACTTCATCTTCTACCTTTCCTCACTCTCTCTTACTCCATTAAACCCCAAGCTTTCACACCTTCTCTCCTCCATTTCTCTCCCTTAATCTATTCCAAAATTCAAATAAATTACACCATTCTCTTTCTTTCTTKTTCCTCTTTCCTTTTTACTCATTCTTTTTCACCAATTCCACCATTTTCACAAAATTCCATCCATCCTTTTTCTTCTCTTTTCTTTTTAATTTTTCACTCTTTCACCACTACATTACTTCCCTCTTACTTCTTTTCCACCATTTTTCTTGGTCCTCTCCACTCTTTCCACCATCTTTATTCAAACACACAAAAAATCAGAAAATTCAAACAAAAAGGGGGGGGGGGGTCCGAAAATTCACAAAAAAATAGAAAATTTCAAAAAAAAGAGAACCACATGGCAAGTAAGAGATCAAGACGCGCCGACTCTAGTTCACAACCGGTCGTTCCGGCAATTGAGCGAGACGAGGATTTTCTCGATGTTGTTTTTGTGGACGAGGATCAACGGAACAAGTTCTTGCAACTCAAAGGACGCATTGTTTCCTCACGATGGATTGATCGTTCGGCACTCGAACGATCAGGTATACTCGAACCCACTCGTGACTTATTTCTTCTCTTGGTTTGTCTATCTTGTTCAATGCTTGTCACAATACTTATGAATCTTTGACTTTGGAGTTTGTGAGTTCTTTGTGGGAAGATGTTAGTGATCGTTCTAAGCCTAGGTTGCGTTTTCGGTTGCAAAACCGAAATTATTCTTTGACTATTTCACAACTTGCTAAGGCTTTTGAACTCCCTACGGGAGGTGATTTGAGAATACCCCATGGGGGTAAAGCTTGTGATTTATTTTGTCGCTTAACTGGAATGGTTAATGTTAACACATCGCACTTACATATTAATCAGGTTCATCATCCTTGTGTGCGTGTGTGTTTGAAATTCTTTAGCACTTGTCTGTTTGGTCGAGCCGACCCCCATTCTACTCGTAGCTAGGATTTGAATATCCTGGCTAAATATTTTTTGGCGGGACAGATGGATGTTAATGTTAACATCCCCGTTTTCCTTTGGAAGCATCTATTATCCATTTCCCGCTATGCTCTTACTTCGAGCCAGGATATCTTTATTGGGGCTCTGGTCACTCGCATTGCAACGAAATTCAATATTCCTGATGATGTTCTTGTGCGTGATGATTGTTTGTTGTCTTTGCAGCATCTTAGTTAGTGTGGCTATCTAGTTGAGGGTGGCGGGGGTGGTTTTCGGTGGAAGATTCATTCTCGTCCCCTCGTTTATGTTGACATGCCGATAGAGAACTTGCCCTATTTGGAGCCCAACCGGGCTCATTACTTATTTCCTTCAGTCATGCCTGTTGGGCCATCTGGAGAGTCCTCTGGTCCTCAGCCCTTTCAGTCTACCGCGGCTCCGTAGAGGTACTCCACATTTGAGCGGCTTGTCCTAAACAATTTCGCTGCTATGCAGGTGTCTCAAAGTCAGATGGCCACCCAATTGACCTCTTTGGACACTCGTTTCACGCAATTCGAGCTCCAATCTCAGGCTGCCTTTCAACCCTTGCTTGACTATCATCATCAGCAAGGTAATTTTCATGCTGATGTAGTGTATCCTACTTYGTATCATTCCCCTCCTACTTATTAGGATGATGATAAGACGCGTGATAATGACTTTGATCCCATGGATTAGCGTGCTTTTGTTCCCCTCTTAAGCTCTGAGGACAATGCTTGATTTAGCTTGGGGGGAGCCTTGGTTGCTGTGTTGGTTTGCTCTCTTGTATATATGTTAATGCTTTTTTCAAAAAAAAAAAAAAAGAAAATTGAAAAAAAAGAGTGTTAAATTAGTCTAGTGTAGTTGTTTTGGTTGGAGTTGGTTGTAACTTCCTTTTGCAGGTTCTTTTGCAAGTTGCGCTTTGGATGGTGTGATTATTTGGATGGCTTACACTAGAGGGTTAATTGGTGAGATCTTTCCAACTTTTTTTATAGCTTTGAGTGTTTTAATTGCTTTCTTAGGAATGTTGCATGGTTTGTACCACTCACTAGGAGTGGAAGTTTACATGTGACCAAAAAAATTGTATTGCTTTCTTAGTGTGTCTCATTCTCCCCTATTGCCCTTTGGATTCTTGACTGAGTATGTTTCCCTATGCCCTATGGTTGAAATTTTTGACACTTGTGATTATTGAGACTAATCATTGTATACTCTTGATTTCTTTTTCTGATTCCTTGTTATTGTTGAAACTTAAGTTTCCGAGTCTTATCGCTATCATTTGGAACAAGGAAGTGTTTAACTTATAAGGATTTGAGCCTTGAATTCATCATATTTCTTCCTTCTTGTGTGATTAGTTCCTGGTGTGTCACTGATCTCAATCTTGGCTTGGTACTGGTCTCGTTAACTGTATATTGGCATGGTGAGCATGATAGAAGGCCCTCACTTGTTAGGAGTCGTGCTACATTGATGTTAGATAACAAAATTTTCCACTTGATCCCGTGTTTTGAGCCTTACCTTTTCTTTCTTGATTAACTACATTATAAACCTATTTGGCCTCTTTTTATTGACCCAAGTCTATCTTGGGGGAGAATTCGATTGGTTGGTGGGTAGTGTGTTGTTGTTGTTGTTGTTGTTTGGCTCGTTACTTGTGTTGGGTGGTTTATTTCGTTGTAGGTAGAGTGTGCTCTTTCATTAGGTTGTATCATCATCATCTCTTTTATTTGTAAATATTATTATGCAAGGCGAAAGTTTCAATTCAAAAAAAGAAAATGAAAAAAAGAAAAAAAAAATCAAAAATAAAAATAAAAAAGAAAAAAAATGTGTTTTCTTTCCTCCATTTAGTTGTACTTTTTCGCCTTTGCAAGTTGTACTTTATCCTAGTTTGATTATGATATGATGGCGGTTCCTATGGGCTTGGTTGATTTTGCAGTGTTGAGTTGGAGTTATTTGGAGTTGTTTTAGCCTCATCTTTAGGCTACGTTCTCATTTGATTTTGCTCCCCTAACATGGACTTCTAGCTCACATTTTTCCAAATTTTATCCTACCTTTGACTCTAGCCCCATTACAAGCTCAATAAAGACCTTCTTGATAATCATGCTTTTATATGAGTTTCCTTGATTCAGTGCCTTGKCAAGTCTTGAGAATATGTGTCGCATTTCAAGTCCACATTTGTAGGTTGAGTGCTATTATGTTCRCTTTCAAACACATGAGTGTTGGTGAGATGGGGGTGTCGTTTAGTCTCTTAGGCTACAAAATTTGATTCATATGCACTTCTTTTGCATATTTGTGGGCGGAGAGCGATCGAGTTCATATTTAACTCGCCACAAAGAGAGGAGTGTCACCGGTGAGAACTCTTTCCTTGATTCTTAGTTATATCTTTGTGATAGGACTTGGTTTCACTTGTATGATATTTTATCCTTGGATAGGTATTGAGTCATTTGGATACTTTGATTGAGTGGATGTGATCACAAGTGTTTTCCGATGTTGTTTTTATAGGGTGAAGCATGCTCATGTATTTGAGAATCTTGTCTTTGTTGCTTGAGGACAAGCAAGGGTTTAGTTTGGGGGAGTTTGATGTGTGTGTTTTGTATAGTTATTTACCTTGTCCCCATGACATTTTTCTAGCAATTTCTTGCTTGTTTTGCTCTATTTTCCATTGGATTTTATGCTTGGTTAGAGTGTTTGTTTCCTATTTATTTTGTAGGAACAATGGTCAAATTGCGCTTGGAATCGACTCTTGGAGCGAGGTTTGCTAATTGGGAGGTCAAAAGCTACTCCAAAGGGCCTTTTTGTGCTGACCGGGTCTCATACCCGGGTGGGTTTCCAGATACCCGGTCGGGTTTGCACTTGGTACTTAGATGATTTTGTAGGTGTTGTTTTGAAGAAAAGGTTGCTACACGCAACCGGGTGGGTTTCCACATACCCGGCCGGGTGAGCATACGTCAATTTGAGCAACAAGTTCATACCCGGGTGGGTTTCCATATACCCGGCCGGGTCTCCATTGAAGAAAACTGAAGTAGTTGCGTACCCGACCGGGTTTCCACATACCCGATCGGGTCACCCCTTTTACTTAGAGAATTTTCGAGTGTGCTTTTTGTATGACCTGCGTACCCGGCCGGGTTTCCACATACCCGACCGGGTTTGGTCTGATTTTAGCTCGACTATTCATTTTCCCTCGTGTTTGTGCAAGGGGTTTTATTAGGCTTTTTGGGGGATTGTTCAAGCACGTTCACACTTCCTTTCAAGCTTTTAGAGAGAAGTTAGGGTTCTTGTTCATTGTATTTTTGGAGAATTGTTAATTTAACTCTTTTATCTTTGCAATTTCAATCATATTGAAGGTATTAATCTCAATTCTATTTTCTTGTTTCTTGTTATTATCTTTGAATGTTTGTTTCTCCATTGAAGTTGAGTTAATTCATGAATTCCATTGTTGAAATTGTTGTTAATTTCAATATGCATAGTGAGTAGTTTATTTCTAGGGCTTGGTGAAACTATGCAAAGGTCATGATTCTTGTTTCATTTTTAGGATTTAAATTTTGTTTGTCTTGGCAATTCAATTGATGGGTTTAGGATTGATTGCATGTTTGGCCAATTTGCAAGTATTATTTACTCAATTCTATAAGCGAGAGCTGCGAGTTTGAGTGAACGATTTCCATCTTTGAACTGTTAAACGATAATTGAGATAGCTTACTTTGTTGTTTAATTGTGGAATTCGATTACGAGAGTAACTTATTCCTTTGTTTAAATTCATTCCTATCCCAATTGTTGTTCTTGAATCATGATCGATGCATAGTGAATCCTCTTTGCCCTAGGTTTTTAATTGATTGAATATTCGTCGATTCTTGTTTTGTTTTACAATTAGTCGTTCAAAAACTCCAAACTTTTAACTGTTAGTGATAGTGAACTTGGTTCAATTTGTGACATTATTTGTCCTTCCACAGTGGTTCGACCCTACTTGCCTGACTATACTAGTTAGGGGAATTAGGAATTATTTTTTATAGTAAAACGACCTATTAGCCATGGACCACCGTGAGCCAGTCAGAGAACGACCGACGCACCTCCAATTGCTTCTCCAAGTGCTTAAGAGCAGAGCGAGGAGTTAGGACTTCATCCAACTCAGCATCCACAACCGGTTCTTGTGAGCTGTGTGAATGCGAATCATCAAACCCAATGTCAGATTGCTTAGCATGTTGTTCAACCTCTTTCCACAGATTACGTCTTGCTCGTGAATTTCTTGCCATGGCTCAAACAAGGTTTTGGAAATCAGAGAGGAAGTAACCTAGAGAGAGAGAATGTCAACATTTTTTAATACCCAAAATCCCTTTTTATCATTTATAAACAATGTATCTTTGTGTTGTGTTTACATCATTAAGCATCTCACGCACCCTTTTTTAATATTTATTCTACAGATCAAAATAGATTTTTCTATAATTACTTGAGAGGCCACCAAATTATTAGACTTTATGTGTTTTCAATCAAACTATCGAAATATGGTTGTTGTTCAACATTATAATAGTGAATCTGTAATTGAGACCAAGTAGAGGCCACTAGACGCGCGAGGGGGGGGGGGCGTTGCTCATGATTTTGCCCTTACCTTCTATTACTGCTAAAAATATACTAGTTGACTTTCGTCGACTAGAGTTTGACGTTTTGATATGAAGGCTTCATTACCTTGTTTGACCAAGCCACTCTAGCGATTAGACTCAAGCACTAGAGTTGGGCGGGAACCAAATAAATCCCGGTTTATACAAGCTCAAGAACCAGACCCATCAAGATACGTGTTTCTAGAGAAAAAAGAAGGTTTGAATTATACGAAAAAAGCGTCAAATGACTACTAACTACACCCCAAGATCTCTTCCACAAGGCTCTAAAAATAGAACTCGAGGCGACGAGAGAACAACAATGACACATCAACAAAAACTACATTTCTTCTTCACATTTTACTTCTTTAATTAGTTACACTTCGCTTCTAACCAAAGTTTGGATTAAAATAGATTACTCTTAGCATAGCCTACCATGCATCTTTAGTCGGATACCTTCTTTCCGAATTGTGTAATCATGGAGGTACTCTTCCTTGTAATATGGTTGTAGTGTAACTATATCGGTTAATGGAAGGCTTTGGCATCTTTCATTAAATCATGTTTGTCCTAAACTTCAGTTTTATTCCACATTTTATGTAATGTCCTAAGCTAACTACCTTCTATTAGCCTTTTTCTACTTTCCTAGGATCCTTTACGTTAGCGAGGTTATCCATCATAACCGGTAACTAGAGGGGCAGCCACGTAATGATCCAAAAATAATATTGGGCGTTTGACTTGTAAGTGAAGTGCAAAATCACCTCACCAGTTTTTTGCGACCACAGTGGGAGAGAAGAGTGTATTTCATAAGTCCTTCTCTACCATGGCCCCTAGGAGATCCATTAAAAAGGTATCAATAAGAAGGATGAGAATTCATTCAACGAAAAATCCCAAAAATTCACTAGAGGATCTTGTCGATTTTGATGTTGTTTTACAATCCGATGAGGGTTTCTTGCCTCTTGAGCAATCTAAGTCACATACACAATGGCAATATGGGTTGCAACTCAATAGGAGTGAGAACCAGTCTCCTACTAGGAAATTACTCAATTCAATATACATTTAGTATGTGGATATTATTAAAAGTTTGCTAGACAATTTCAAAGAAAATGAAAGAGAATGGTTGAACAACCTTCATCGTGGCATGGTACATGAAACTACTAGGGTGATAACCATTGAGTTGTGAAACTTTAGTTCTCAATCCCATGAGGCAATTACCAGGCGGGTGGATAAGATTATACTTGATATAAATGAAATTATACCTGGCAAATCGGTCAGTCAGGTCTGTATCGATCGGTCAGGTCGGTATTGGTCGATCAATGTTGGGTTTCAAACATTTACAAGTCGATCATTTTTCGGTAACGGGTCAAATTTCTTTGTTCATGACCCAATGTTTTCGGTAACAGGTCGATCGGTCGGTCAAGTTTTTTTGGAACGCCTTTTTTTCTTTCGATGTTTCGCAAAAATAGATCAATTATTAAGGTTTGTAAGACTTGAAAAATGTATAGTGTGACTAAACTAACTAGAAATTGTTCATTAAACTATATATTTATCTGAATCTAATAAAAAGTATTATTTGCAAAAGATTGTCTAAGTAATAGGGCTTTATTAAAAGTTAAAAAATACATAATCTGTTCGTACTCACTAGTAATTTTTTATCGAAAGACATCATCTACTTCTTTTTACTGCAACAAGTGGACTTATGCAATATTTACTATCTTGATAATCGGTATCCAAATGCTCTAAATCCTGAAGCACCTATAAGACAGGTTCCACAATATGAACCTTTCTTAAGGAAAGTTGAGGGCATGATTCGAAGATCCAAACTCTAGAGATGACCCGACAATATTACCCCAGTAAGAAGGACCATCAAGGGGTAGGAATTTGGAAGGAAAAGAGGAAGACTGAGGAAAGAACGTCAAATGATTGCCAAGTATTGAAGTAACCACCAAACTAGTTACCTTCCCACGATCTCTCTTATGAAGTGTTATAGATAGAGGATTAGAGGCTGGTATCAATAACAACTACTACATTTCTTCTTCGCATTTTACATACTCCTTTCCATAGTTACACTTGGCTCTTGACCTAGTTTAGGTTAGAATAGTTTAGTCTTAACGTAGCCTACCATGTATCTTTAGTAGGATACATTCTTTTCAAATTGTGTAATCATGGAGATAATCACTCTTCCTTGTAATACTATTGTAGTCTGACTATATCAGTTACTTTTAATGGAAYGCTTTTGCATCATTTATCAAATCATGTTTGTCCTAAAATTAGTTTCATTCTACATTGTATGTAATTTTCAATGTTAACTACCTTCTATTAGCCTTTATCTACTTTCTTAGGAGCCTTTTACATTAGTGAGGTTATCCATTATAACTAGTAACTATAGGGGCAACCTCCTAACGAATCAAAATCAATATTGGGAATTTGACTTGTTGGTGAAGTGCAAAATCACCTCAACAACAACGAGCTGAGGGTTGTAGATTTCAAGACCAAAGTGTTTAGGTTCACCTGCTGACAATTCTCTAGCGATCAGAAAAGAACACTAGAGTGGGGWATCTTGGGTAAAGGTTTGGGACATTCTAATTCTTTTTAACCACTCCAGAGTTGCATAAAAAAAATCCTCAAACCATGCAGACTTGATATGTCTTTAATACCCAATGGATACCTAGTCTTCCAAAAGGCTTGTAACAATATCCACACACTATGTGTAAATTGAATTTAGCAAACCTTTGGCTGAGGATAATTGATCTTCCCCCCTGTTTAGATGTAAACCTTCCAGTCTTTGCGTTTAAGACTCAGTATGCTCAGGGGGAACAAGATCTTCAACAGATTGATGTTGTGGAAAAGTTTTTAAATTACTAAGATCTTCAAGTGGATTTTCAAGATTTGGATTAGATGAAGTATCATCCTCTTGATTACTCATTCGTCTAGTAGACTGTTTAGGGGCCATGGTTGAGAGACAATTGCAATGTTGCAAACTTTTCTCCCACTATGGTCGCCAAAAAACCTGTTGACGTGATTTTTCACTTCACCAACAAGTCAACTGCCCAATATTGTTTTTAGTTCGGAAGGGGGCTACCCCTCTGGTTACTAATTATATAGATAACCTTGCTAACATAAAATGGCTCCTAAGGTCGTAGTGAAAGTCAAGAAGATGTAAATGCAAGGAAATAAACTTGTTGTGGAATAATACTGAAGCTTATAACAAACAGCAATGAAGAGAAACGAAAGCCATCCATTTAAATTAGGGGTAGAGTCAGACTACAACTGTATCACAAGGAAGGATGATTTCCTCCATATTTATACATTTGGGAAAACAATAAAACTGCTACTGATCCATTATAGGATGAACTATGTAAAACTAAGCTACTCTACGCTAAACTATATTTGGCACTAAGCCAAGTGTGGCTAAGGAAAGCTAAATGCTAAGAAAGATAGATGTTTGTTTAATTGTGTTGTCACTACAAAAAAAAGAGAAAATAGCAACGGAAAAGCAGTGACGGAATTAAATCTGTTTCTAAAATAGAAACAGAGTTGTTTTAATCTGTTACTCCATTAAATTAGAAACGAAAAAAATATCCCGTCTATAATTTAGAGACGGAAAATAAACTTCCGTTGCTAGTTTAGTGACATAGGGGTAAATCCGTTACTAAATTTAGAGAGGGATTTAAATCCATCACTAAATTAGTAACGGAAATTTTAATCCGTCACTAAATTCAGAGACGGATTTAAATCCGTCACTAAAGAGACGGATTTAAATCCGTCACTAAAGAGACGGATTTAAATCCGTCACTAAATCAGCAACGAAAATTTTAATCCATCACAAGTTTAAGAGACGGATTTTAAATCCGTCACTAATTTAGCAACGGAATCAAGAATCTGTCTCTAATTTTATACAGTAAAATAGACTGAATGCACCATATATTTTGGTGAAATTTTAAAAAACTCGAGTAGAATAGTTTTACCAAAAAAATAGAAACGGAAATAACAAAATCTGTTGCAAAATAATAGAAACGAATATGAAATCTGTTGCATTTGAAATAAAGGAATTACAAAACAAGGAACAAAACAATTACAGTTCTCAACTTCTCAATTTATTCATCTCATGACAAAATAAAACAAAACTCCCTTTAACCCCAAAACACACAATTTCGTGACACCTCCACCCAGAAACGTTGGTGCGTCGCCGCGTCACCCTACTGTCGTCGCTAGCCTGTCGTCGCCGCCTCACCTAGCTGTCGTCGCCTCAAATCGAGCTGCCACTGCCTTTCGTCCACCTTCTGTTTCTTCCTGCTATGTTGCTGTTACGTTGCCGCTTCACCCTGCTCTCCTTCTCATTGAATTTCGATCGTATTTCCATTAAATTAATTAGGTATTTAATTTTAATTAAACCCCTTATTTTGTTAGATTATTATGTTCAATTAAATGTATTTAGTTGCTTGATTTTACAATTAGGATTTAGGGTTTTGGCATAAGTTCTTGGTTAATTGAATTGTTGCTTTTGTGTTTAATTGTGAAGTAGATTTTGGAAGAGAAGCCATTGTTGCCATTGTCTGCCTCTCCCATCAACTTTCCTTAATTTAGGTTTTTTTTTTAATTGTTTGACTTTGGAAGATTTTGTGTTCAATTGTTGTGCATACTTTACTTGTTTTTTTTTTGGATTTTCTACAATGTACCCTTGAAAAATCGCGTTTTCTACAATATACCCCTATTTTTTTGCCCCTCTCTATTGTACCCTTAATTTATGTAACCTTTCTATCTTATAACCTTCATGGTTAAGTTTAATTTTTTTTTATAAAAAACAAATAATTAAAACAACCACCACCTTACCCCTACTCCCACAACCACCACCACCCATCATCACCAACGACAACACCGCCGCCAACACCGCGAACCACCCTCAAACCCCACCCAATTTGTGAGCCACCTTCGAACCCTACCCAATCAAAACCCCACCCTCGCAGCCCACCCAATCGAATCCCTCCAATTCGCGAGCCACCCTCGAACCCACCCTCGCACCCACGCAGCCTCCCACCACCCTCGCGAACACCCCCAAATAAAAACCCAACCTAATCGAACCCCTCCCCTAATACAAAACCCCAATTCGCGATGCCCAAATAAAACCCCCAATTCGTGAACATATCGAATTGAAACCTAATTTCACAATTGAAAACACTATTTTGCAATTAAACTATAAACGAATCAAAGCCCTAAGTTGATTTATGAATTGATTTAAGGGTTTTGAATTCGTTTATAGTTTAATTGCAAAATAGTGTTTAAAACAAGTTCTTGGTGTTGGCACTATATTTAATTAAAAATTCATGATCAACTTTTTCTTGGTGTTGGCACTATATTTAATTAAAAATTCAGACTAGCTAGGTGTTCTCTATTCCTTAATTAATCATGTGTTTAATAGAAAACTAGATGTATTATATATTAAATTAGATTTATTTAATTTTTTTTAGGAATTTTCAACATGTGTTTAATTTGATAATGAATTGCAATAGGATGAACAAGAACCCAATAATAGATCGTGAGTGGATGTATGAAAGGCTTAATGGAAAATTTCTTAGTTCAACTTATGCAAGTAAAGTTGACGAGTTCATTGAATCGGCTTGTTAACAAGATAATGTAATGATTGATGGTCTTAAAAAATGTCCTTGCAAAAAATGTCGAAATATTCCATACTTACATCCAAATGATGTGAAGTTGCATCTATACAAAAATGTATTTCGACCAAATTACCAAAATGGACTTTTCATGGGGAAGATGACCTTGATAATACGATGCCAAGTGGGTGGTCTAATAGAGTTGGGGAGACGTCTAACCCTTATAGGACCATGGTTTTGGAAGCATTTGGCCCTGAATATGTTTCACAAACAACTGCTGAGGCTGGAGAAGAACCTCTTCCAGAGTTTAAAAAWTTTTTTGACATGTTAAAAGCCGCAGAGAAGCCTTTGTATGATGGATGTAAGTTGTCCTTAGTCTCTGTTGCTGCAAGGATAACTAACTTGAAATGTGAGTACAACATTTCACATAAAGCCATCGATGGTMTTACGTCCTTAATAAAGGATACATGTCCTGATGTAAATAGCATGACCGACACCTTTTATAGGACTCGGAAATTACTTGATGGA
Source organism: Bassia scoparia (assembly GCA_008642245.1). Lineage (NCBI taxonomy): Eukaryota > Viridiplantae > Streptophyta > Magnoliopsida > Caryophyllales > Amaranthaceae > Bassia > Bassia scoparia. Next base: position 41,707 of record SNQN01000930.1, read on the forward strand.
CTCGAGCTTCCTCACTATAGGATAGATACTTGTCGCAGTGGATGCATGCTATTTTGGAAGGAGCATAAGTATTTGAATGAGTGTCTTGTCTGTAATTTGAATCGATATAAAACTTCAAGACTAAATGGCAAAAAAAAAAATCCTAGAAAGGTATTATTTTACTTGCCAATTGCTCCTAGGTTGCAAAGGTTGTACACAACTGATTCTACGGCTAAGCAAATGAGATGGCATGCTGAGAATCCTCGAAAAGWAGGGATGATGTCTCATCCCTCTGAATGCGAAGCGTGGAAAAATTTTGACGACTCCTATTCAGATTTTGCTAAGGAGCCAAGAAATGTTAGACTTGGGCTATGCACCGATGGGTTTTCACCTTTTGGAAAATCTGGTAAACCATATTCTCGTTGGCCAATCATGTTAACTCCTTACAACTTGCCACCATGGTTGTGCATGAAGAAACCATTTGTTTTTCTTAGCATGATTATTCCCGGTCCAAAGAGTCCTAAGGGAAACTTAGATGTTTTCTTACAACCACTAATTGAAGAATTGAACCTTTTGTGGGAGGTAGGGGTGTCAAGTTATGATGTGTCACAGAAGCAAAATTTTCAATTTGAAAGCTGCTTTACTTTGGACTATAAGCGATTTTCCGGCTTATGGCATGTTATCGGGATGGACTATTGCCGGTAAGTTAGCGTGTCCATATTGCATGGAGAATAAAAAGTCCTTCACTTTGAAAAATGGTAGAAAGCAAACTTGGTTTGATTGTCACCGTCAATTCTTACCTCAAGATCATCCTTTTCGTCGTAATAAAAATGCTTTCTTCAAAAATAGAGTCGATAATTCTTCCCCCTCCACATAGATTGAGTGGTGAAGAAATTTGGGAACGTGTTTCGGAATTGCTAAAAACGGGAGATTGTGAATGTCCTAAGAAGAAGCTCAAAGGTTTTCGAAAACATCATAATTGGACAAAACAAAGCATCTTTTGGCAACTACCATATTGGAGTAAACTTCTAATTCGTCATAATCTTGATGTCATGCTGTAGACACCTAAAAATGTCTCCCCAAAAGAGTAATCAGTGATGAAACATACCGCGTCTCGCGATTGTTTCGACTCAGAAAAGATGCTTTGAACTCACAAAAGTTGAAAATACGTAAGGTCATACTCGGAACTATTGAGCAAAGGACAAATAAAGGGGGCAAAAATATTTTCTTAATTATTTTCTATTTTTAGGATTTTTTAAAATAATTTATATTGGTGATCTCCATAATTTCCACTTTTCATCACACTCTTCACATTTTCAGCCTCAACCAGTATTTTTAGATTAAATTTCTGATTTTTCTTTATTTTTTCTATGATTTTATAAGTTTTATACGCAGAAAATATAAAATAAATACAAAATACACAAAAATACTCCGAAAATACTGGAACCTTCTGAACAACTCTAGAACTCCTTGCTTGGAGAGCAAGGGTGTCTAGGTGCATCGAATCAAGGCAAATCACATATTATGGAAATTGAATCGGAGGAAATCAAAAAAAATACGCGGAGAATAATATACAGAGTCTGCGTATATACGCAGGTCTCCTGCGTATATACGCAGGTCCCCTGCGTATATACGCAACCCTCCTGTGTATATACGCAGGGTTTTTCTCCCTCCCGTGCCTCTCGCGCCTATAAATATGTGCCTTGCTCATTCCGAAAGGACACACACGTCTATTCTATCTTTCCCCGCCTTCTAACTTGCGTATCATTCTCTTCATGCTCTCATACACTCTCTCAAACACTCTAAATACATTCGTTCTTGTTGTTCTAAGCATCGATTCTGTTTCAATTCAACAGCGATAACAAGGTTTACTTCTGAAATTACTCGCACAAAACACATTCGTTTCTCATTTCCTCAATCTAATTAATAACTATTGCGAGTTTCAGTCTAATTAACAAAATGTAGAAACTCACTATTAATTATTCCATGTAAATATGTAGGATGGTTAACGTTTTTCTTTGTTTTCGTTCTTTTGTTATTTCATTTCATATTATTATCACTTGTCAATACTACGATTTCTTATCTTTGTATAGCGATTCAAGCGGAAGGTCATTTCACTCGTTTTCTTATTACGAACTACCATTTGTTTTGTTTGTCCTTGTATAGCGACTCAAGGCGGAAGATTCATTTCGCTCGTTTCTTTTTATTACGAAACTAACACTTGTTTGTTTGCAATTCAGGGTAAGATGGTTGTATATATGATTTGAATTCCTATACTTCACATTGTCATGTTGTATCATTTGTATATATTGCTTAAACAAGACCGGAAATTATGCGTATCACATTAAAGTCAGATAATTATGGACAATCGGTTTTTAGGCACCTTTAACTGTGATTAATGCAAAGTGGTCACAATTTCTAGGTTAGGTAGTCTCTTGTGTATAATAGAAACACACTTTCGTAGTAATCTTTAGGATTAGTACGCTTTTAAGTTTCTAAAAACGTAAGTTATGTGCATTCATATAACGTGATGAATGGAATTCAATAGACCGAGTAGAGGCCGCTACATCGGCGAATTGGTTACAGATCTGATTTCTACCATGTCCCGAACCCACGAACTGGTTACTCGATCAGAACGGGCCATTAATTTGGCACCAACGTTTCGGGCGTCCGTGAATAACTTTATAGGCACGATGGCGACTCCCTTACTCGACAACACTACCCCAACGCACTCACGTGCGGTTCTGTGGCTCAAGCCCACGCAAAGCACCTCGATGTAGTACCAAGCCGTGCGCCCGCTATACCGAGGGCGCTGCCCACGTCCTACCAATTTGGCGACTTCACTGGGGATAATCACCGTTAGGTAAGTGGATAGACTTGAAAAGTCCGTAATTCATCCATCCACTTTATTGAATTTGTTGCATTTTGCATGTGACCCCGCGCATAATCACCAATTAGGCACTTTGTCTCGATATGGCATTTCTATGCTCGAGACACCATAAGGGGGATACTCCTTGGTTTCATGTGGTTAATTGATCGCATGGCTAAGGCAAGTCCTATCCCGCCCATCCGTGTTTGCACGTGTTACTGATGCGTGTGCATAAGAGGTATCTTGGCCATACATCGCTAATTGCTAGCGGTGAAACTGGACCAAGCTCTACTTTTAGGAATGGTACATCTCTGACTTAACCTAGACCGACCATAGTTGACTTATCATCACGTTGTTTGTATATATGTGCATGTATGGTCCTAGCCATTGTATATTTCTAGACCTTAACACAAAACTTTCATATAGTCCATGGTCATCTTTTAGTTCACATCATGCATTTCATAGCCCATAGTGACTTTAGTTGACCTCTACCTTATTCTGTGACCATAGTTCACTAGGACTTTGTCCTTCAAATTCTCACCTTAGTCCACACAGACTTTGAACCTAGGCCCTGACCTTGACCATTAGAGTAGGCTTAGACACTGACCTTAGGTCTTGACCCTTGACTACTAGGGTAGGCACAAACTTTGACCTTAGACTTTGACTTTAGACTCACATTAGGATTGACCTTACCTTCAGCCAACATAGCATGACCTTAACCACTTAGACATGTGCATACATTCCCACGTCATTCGTGCCCTTTAAAAAAAAACAAACAAAAAAAATTCAAAAAAAAAAAAGCAAAAAAAATTCAAAAACAAAAGGGCACCTTGCATGCATTCATTCTAGGAAAGATGACATGGAATTAGGACATGCATTTGCATCTGCACCATATATTCAATATGATCAAGGGATTCACTAAGGGTTTATTTTTTTTTGAAACAGGGGTGAAGTCGTCTCCATAGCCCTTGCTCGACCCAAAAGTTTGAGCCTCATCCTAATCCAAACCTACCTTCCTCCAACTTCATACCCATAGCCTTAACACCGAAAATGGCCTCCCAACAAGAAAAAGCTCCAAAAGCTGCCGAGCAATTCAACAGCTTGAACTAAGATCAAGATTGACCTCGAGCTCTTCCTTGGACAACGTTTTAAAAGGCGATCCAAAGCATCGACCCCACCTTTTACCAGACCAACCTCCTCTTGACCCCAACTTCCCGACCAAACTGCCAAAGGATTTCTCAGCCGAAGACATACCAAGTTCAAGCCGACCGATGACCCTCGATTCCATATAAAGGATTTAAGACCACCATGGTACTTAAAGGGATTACTCTGCCTTGTTTCCAATGGTCTTTCCCTTTCCTGGAACCATATGTCAGAAAGTGTTCTGTTTCACTTCCTGAGAAAGAAATAGCTACTTGGAAGACATCATCCATGCATTCATGGCAAGATACAGGGTAACATTCAGACCCAAACATCCTTCGAGAGGCTCGAAATCCTTAAGCAGGGAGAGAACGAGGGGTTCACTACCTATCTGACTAGATGAGAGGAGTTGCTGCCACCTTAGTCTCCGCTCTACTGAAGAAGAGATGGTCAAGACCTTCATTTCTGGCCTCCAGCCAAAATACAAAGATCATCTCAAGTATCGAGGCCTTACCACATCGCAAAGTCTACGACATTGGATTGGACATAGAGGATGACCTTCTTCAATCCACTGAGTCAGCTAAGCTTAGCTGTAGGATCGATCGGAGAGTCCCTTTCCCTAGACTGTGTATCATTTCTTTTTCCATTCGGGTCTATGTCATTAGGTTTAGGATTTAAGTTCTGCAATTAGCCTCTATGAATAAATTCTTTTGTTGTTATAAAAGTTTCTTTTTTCTCATCCCTTTGCCTCATATAGTTTGTGCTTCTAACTTTAATGGAATCAAATTAATAATCGACCTCACAATTCGATGGACATTGCCAAGAGAGGCCTTCTTTCATAGTCCACAAATCAAATCCTTGCAACCCTTTGAGCCATAAACATTATCATTCACCTATCTTTCTTTCATCACCACATCTGCCTAACCTTTGGATCAAACGGTGCGTAGGAAAGACATGTGCAAAAGAAAAAAGAGAAGAATAAAAATGGGCAAAATGAAAAAAACAAAAAAAAAGCAAAGTTCAATGCCAGTTATCACAAATGCAAATAATGTCAAAATCCAATGCAAATCCAAAGCTCAAAGCCCAAATCAAATAAAAAAGCAAAGTCTAAAAAGCACACTGCGCACCGCGGATCACTCCATGATCATCGAGCCTTTTCAACCCTCAAACCACGACCTCACATTACAACCATAAAAGCCCTCTCACACGAGGCATTGTCCAAATCACATCAAGAACTACGACGGTCTGATTCCAAAAGGATACGTAGGAAGCTCTTCTCGAGGTCCGACCAATAACTCAATAACGTTTAGAGGTCCACTCTCCCAATTGGTTTGATTCCCTTAAAGTCAGGAGCACAAATTCCTAGTGTAGCACCCAACATAGACTCGAGCTTGAACCAATATCATCTAGCCAACCACATCAATTCCCCATTTACTTACCCTTAGTCACAAATTTTAGCCTTGTATTTTCTTGAACCTTTAGCCTATTCTTTCATACACCTTAAGGGGCTCTCCTCAACTCGTCCTTAGGCTATCACTCTGCAGCAGTCATCAGGCATCCTCCTCAAAGCATCGCATTGCAGCATTTCCTCCATGTTCTCTCCTCATGCAGCATTCAGCTCAAGTTACTGATTTGGGCAAATCAAAATCACATCCCTCATTCCTTACCATTACCACCACAAAAGCTAAGCCAATACCCATGACTCCACAAAATTCATTAGCCTTACCTTACTCCATCAACCATTGCCCTAACCTCGATCAAGCTGGGGGCTCACCCACTAAACCAACCATTAACACCACAAATTAAGCCATTCCCACACACCCAAACCCCATGGGTTGGGGGCTCACTTGCAATCACAAGCATCGCCTTTGCTCGAATGGGGGCTTGAGACGGCTCCATCCCGCAATCCAAAAGCATCTTACCATTAGTCAATTTCCTTGGTCATTTCATGCATTAGATCTAAGAATAGACTTGCATTACACATATAGCCATTGCAAACACTTCATAAGCATCATTGTGCATTGAGTTTACATACATCATCATGCATATGCATCCTGCACAAACACATTACATTGCACATTGCACCACCTCAACACGAGGCTAGGGCCCATCTTACATGCAGTTGCCTACACACGCCTATACGGCATTCATCGCTATACGCGATTGTTGCTACACGCAACATTCTTCCCGAAAAGCCGAGGTCAGCCGTAGGGAAGGTTTCCTGAGGAACGAGGCGTTCCGAAGGAATTCATATCATCACTCATAGCCTATACGGCATTCATCGCTATACGCGATTGTTGCTACACGCAACTTTCCCCGAAAAGCCAAGGTCAGCCGTAGGGGAAATTTCTGAAGGAACGAGGCGCTTCCGACGGAACTTACATTACGTCTTCCCGAAAAGCCAAGGTCAGCCGTAGGGAAGGCATCTACATCATTTCTTTTCCCGAAAAGCCAAGGTCAGCCGTAGGGAAAAGCTACCTGAGGAACGAGGCGCTTCCGAAGGTATTCATCACCTCATTTTCTCCTGAAAAGCCAAGGTCAGCCGTAGGGAGAAAGCAGCCCAAGGATCCAGGCGCTTCCAAGGGCATAAAACCGCATGGGGCGCGGTAACAGGTAAAACTAACCTTTGTTTTGCAGGTACCGGCAAAAAAGGGTGACTCAGGGTCGCAGAACGTCTTGAGTTGCTCTCCGTCCCGAATCAAATACTTTGACTTTCGTCTCTTCAGACTCAGTCAAAGTGGGGGCTTCTTCACACAACAGCTCCTTTACACACTTCGGGTTTTGGAATTTTCTCCCGCACCAGAAATTCCATATATGCACACTTCGGGTCTACGATTTCTCCCGCTACAGAAATCTCAGCAAAACACATCTTTCGGTCTTGGAACTTATCCTCCCGCTACAGAAGTTCGTCAGCACACTTCGGGTACTTGGAATCTTCCCCGCTACAGGAAGTTCCGTCAGCACATCTTCTCGGGTCTTGGAAATTTCCTCCCAGCATACAGAAGTTCCGTTAGCATCTCTCGGTTTTGGAATCTTCTCCCGCTCAAGAAGTCCGCGCACTCTTCGGGTTTTGGAATTTTCTACAACTTAAGAAATTCCGCATACAACACTGACATTTTCCTCACGCCTATACGGCATCATCGCTATACGCGATTGTGCTATACACGACATTCTTCCCGAAAAGCCAAGGTCAGCCGTAGGGAAGGCAATACATCACTTCTTTTCCCGAAAAGCAGGTCAGCCGTAGGGAAAGCCACCTGAGGAACGAGGCGCTTCCGAGGTATTCATCCACCTTATTTCTTTCCCGAAAGCCAAGGTCGGCCGTAGGGAAGATCTCTGAAGGAATCAGCCATTTCCGACAGATTGCATCATCATTTTCTCCGAAAAGCCAAGGTCAGCCGTAGGGAGAAAGCCCCCGGGATCCAGGCGCTTCCAAGGGCATAACAACGCATGGGCGCGGTAACAGGTAAAACTAACCTTGTTTATGCAGGTACCGGCGAAAAGGGTAACTCAGGGTTGTAGAACGTCTGAGTTGCTCTCCGCCCGAATCGAAATACTTTGACTTTCGTCTTACGAGACTATCGTCTCTCCAGACTCGTCAAAGTGGGGCTTCTGTAGACACCTAAAAATGTCTCCCCAAAAGAGTAATAGTGATGAAACATACCGTGTCTCGCGATTGTTTCGACTCAGAAAAGATGCTTTGAACTCACAAAAGTTGAAAATACGTAAGGTCATACTCGGAACTATTAGCAAAGGACAAATAAAGGGGGCAAAAATATTTCTAATTATTTTCTATTTTTAGGATTTTTTAAAATAATTTATATTGGTGATCTCCATAATTTCACTTTTCATCACACTCTTCACATTTTCTGAGCTCACCAGTATTTTTAGATTATTTTTTCTGATTTTTCTTTATTTTTCTATGATTTTTATAAGTTTTATACGCAGAAAATACAAAAAAAATACAAATACACAAAAATACTCCGAAAATACGTGGAACCTTCTAGAACACATCTAGAACTCCTTGTGGAGAGCAAGGTGTCTAGGTGCGTCGAATCAAGGCAAATCATGTATTATGGAATTGGAATCGGGGAAAATCAAAAAAAATACGCGGAGAATATATAACAGAGTCTGGTTATACGCCGGAGACCGGCGATATACGCAGACCTGCGTATTATACGCAGCCCTCCTGCGTTATATACGCAGTGGTTTTTTCCCCTCCTCGTGCCTCTCGCGCCTATAAATACGTGCTTGCTCATTCGAAAGGACACACACGTCTATTCTATCTTTCCCCGCCTCTAACTTGCGTATTCATTCTCTCATGCTCTCATACACTCTCTCAAACACTCTAAATACATTCGTTCTTGAGTTCTAAGCATCGATTCTGTTTCGATTCAACAAGAGATAACAAGGTTTACTTCTGAGATTACTCGCCACTAAACACATTCGTTTTCTCATTTCCTCAATCTAATTAATAACTATTGCGAGTTTCGATCTAATTAACAAAAATGTAGAAACTACTATTTAAATTATTCCATGTAAATATGTAGGAGTGGTTAACGTTTTCTTTGTTTTCGTTCTTTTTTGTTATTTCATTTTCATTATTATTATCACTTGTCAATACTAACGATTTCTTATCTTTGTTATAGCGATTCAAGGCGGAAGGTTTCATTTCGCTCGTTTTCTTATTACGAAATACCATTTGTTTTGTTTGTCCTTGTATTAGCGACTCAAGGCGGAAGATTCATTCGCTCGTTTCATTTTATTACGAACTAACACTTGTTTTGTTTGTAGATTCAGGGTAAGATGGGTTTGTATATATGATTTGAATTTCCTATACTTCACATTGTCATGGTTGTATCATTTGTATATATTGCTTAAACAAGACCGGAAATTATGCGTATCACATTAAAGTCAGATAATTATGGACAACCGGTTTTTAGCACCGTTTTAACTTGATTAATGCAAAGTGGTCACAATTTCTAGGTTAGGTAGTCTCTTGTGCATAATAGAAACACACTTTCGTAGTAATCTTTAGGATTAGTACGCTTCTAAGGTGCTAAAAACGTAAGTTATGTGTATTCAATAACGTGATGAATGGATTGCAATGAGCCGAGTAGAGGCCGCTACATGCGGGCGAATTGGGTTACAAATCTGATTCGTACCATGTCCCCGAACCCACGAACTGGTTACCGGATCAGAACGTGGGCCATTAATTTGGCACCAACGTTTCGGGCGTCCGTGAATAACCTTTATAGGCACGGTGGCGACTCCCCTTACTCGACAACACTACCCCAACGCACTCACGTGCGGGTTCCTCCGTGGCTCAAGCCCACGCAAAGCACCTCGATGTAGTACCAAGCCGCGCGCCCGCTATACGCGAGGGCGCGGCCCATGTCCTACACATGCACATTGAGAAAAATGTCTTTGACAATTTTTTTCATACTGTAATGGATGTCAAAGAGAAAACTAAAGATAACCTCAAGGCAAGGAAGGATTTGGTACACTTTTGTAAAAGGTAAAAGTTGGAAGTTCGAGGTGAATCTATAGTAGCATGACGGCTGCTCCTTTTGTTTTGTCGAGTGAGAAGAGAAAAGCCTTATTTGAATGGTTACAAAGGCTAAAACTCCCGGATAGATATGCATCAGACTTGGGAAGATGTATTGATGCTAAAGAGTACAAGTTATTTGGTATGAAAAGTCATGATTGTCATGTTTTCATGCAAAGACTTCTTCCTATAACATTCAAAGAATTTTTGCCTCTAAACGTATGGAATGCTATCACTATACCTGGCAAAATATTCGAACAGGTCAATATCTGTCGGTCAACAACGGGTTTCGGTCACTATCCGGTCGGTCATTTTTCGGTAACCGGTCAAATTTCTTTGTTCATGACCCAAAGTTTTCGGTACCAGGTCGGTCGGTTGGTCAAATTTTTTTTGTGATTTTTTTCCCTATCATGCTTCGCGAAAAGATAAAGCAACTACTTTACATTAAATATTGGAAGTACATAATACGATTAAAAAAACTACACCAAAATAGATTCTTTGTTAGAATCATTACCATCGCCAAATTAATTTCACCAAAAACTACACCAAAAGAGAATACAAATATATAATTTGAGCAAATCTAGAAATTCATAGTCATCCAAATCTGAGAATAACATAATTCCATAAGTTCCACAACCAAATTAAGTTCAACAACCAAATTAAGTTCGCCAAATCCAAAATACACACATCAATAACAAAATCAAACAAACATAAATCTAAAATGGCTCCAACTACAATCATACTCCATCCAAACAGGCGATAACAATCATACTCCATCCAAACAGGCGATAACCATTTTCTTTTTCGACTACTCGGAGTTCCATGGTTTTCCTCCCCTTCGAAACCTTCTTCTAAGCCTACATAGTAAAATTAACATAACAATTAATCGGAATCAAAATTAAAAAAAAGRTAGCATGATAAGAAATGGCTTGTAAATTAAAATAAATTAACTTAAGTCAACATTCCAAAAGCATAACATTAAAATAAAAAACTGAAGTGGCAGAGTCAAGGGGACTAGTCAACTTCGACAACTTGCTTTCATAGCTTACTGGCTAACTGCAATAAAACATTTTAACATACTGCAATTAATCAGAATTCGCTTGTAAATTAAAATCAGCACAAAATCATTCGCTTTCAAACAAATAATCAGAATTCGGTTCCCACAAAATAGTAGGAAACTCAATTGCACAAAAACTTACTGTAATAAAACAGTTAAAAAATAATTAATATTAATCATAAACATATTATTTTTAATCCAACACTTAAAAAAATAAAAAAAAATAAATGTCGAAAGTAGAACCAAACAAGGGTGGGTTAGGCCTAGAAAATAGAACCCACCGATGGTGGGTTCGGCTTACAATGTAGAACCCACCGACGGTGGGTTCGGCCTACAAAGTAGAACCCACCGACGGTGGGTTCTATTTTCTAGGCCGAAGCCACCGATGGTGGGTTCTACTTTATAGGCCGAACTCACCGATGGTGGGTTCTACTTTCTAGGCCGAACCCACCGTCAGTGGGTTCTACTTAGTAGGCTGAACCAATACAATGTAAAAACACGTAATTTTGGCCAAAAACTTATCGGAGTCGGGGTGCTCGATTCTCCAATGTTGGCGTCCATCGTCGTTTGTGGTTCGACCTCTTCGTTTTGCTTGGCGATTGTACTAGGCGAGAGAGATGCTCGATGGCTGAGATGGTGGTGGTGTTAGGTAGTGGCGGTTCTAAGTGTTGGTGGACTAGTCATTGGTGGTGGTGTGGACTAGTATTGGGTGGTGGACTAGAAGTTATGGTTGGTGGTGAATTAGTAAGAGAGATGATGAAATGAGAGGGTAAGGGTAATTGAGTAATTGACTTATGTATCGCGGGCGAAGTACGGAGTATTGCGGGCGTGATATAACACAACCCTTTTTGTTTTCCAAATGAAAAATTTGGAAATTAAAATATAAAACCAAAGATTCAAAGTAACATCTATAAACATATATTAAAAAGGGTGTCGCAATGTCGTTATGTCGTGTGTATTGCTCATTTTTAATTGCGCCAAGTGTACCAATTATATTCGGGCACATATACAAGTCATTATTTGTGAATCAAACACAAGATCTCTCCTAAAAGGAGAGACATACTTACCAACTCAACCAATTATTATTAATGATTTAAATGTTCACATATTTTTATATGAACTATTCAATGTCGATTGTATTTTGTAAAAACAAAATACTTCCCCCATTTCAATTTACTTACAACTTTCTTTTTGGCACGATTTTTAAGGAAGAAAATTAACGGTGTAAACGAGCAAATTAGGTAAAATAATTTTAAAACTAATAAGGTATAATCTCATTCTTGCTTGTGTTAAAATTATTTTACCTAATGTACAACAACTTTATAATTGACGAAGACCCGGAGCATCACCCGGGTCAAACCACTAGTTCTCATTTAAAATTAAAGCTATTATTTACTTATTTTAGAAATCATACTAATATAAGTAAATTAATTATAAAAAAAATCAAAAAATAAGTGTTGGGCTTGCTGCAAACAACGAACTTCAAACATAAAGTGACTTCAATTTGTAGATCTAATGCTTGTGYGATGTCGCTAAGTACTACCTGCTGCAATTGCTAATTACTGATTGGGCGAGGAGGAAGCGGCGAAGAGGAATACTCGACGACGCTACTGAGAAGAGGGGATTCAGGTGTTCTGCGCCTGCTGCGAAGTGACGTCACTGCCTGCTCGCAACTCGACGAAGAGACCGTGATCGGAGACTCCAACATGGACGAGGACGTGAGAGGAGATAATTATTTGGGTTTGTGGAAAGAGAGTCTAATTTGGTTTGCATATTGTGATTTTGGGATTCAGATTTGTTAATTATTAATTTTTATAATTTTAAAAAAATAAAAATTCCGGTCTTTCGGTCCGGACCGGACCGGAAGACCGACACCCCAAAATTCTTTGGACCTGGACCGGAATCGACGGTCCGGTCTGGTCCAAATTCAAGTCCGGTCCGATCCGATTTCAGGTCCAGACCGGACCTTTGCTCAACCCTAGTTGAGGTCAGAAATTCGAATCCTCGTACTCCATCTCTCATTATAAATATACCTCGCTCGTCTGCACAAAAACTAAGACTATTGTTAATAGGGTCAAATCACAAATGTMGAATATACAACTTTGACTCTAAGACTCACTAATAGCATACACATTCATTTGTTGAAAATGTTTTCATTTCACAAATTTGACATTTGTGAACCTTTCCATAATGCATCACTTGCATGATTCACATCTCATAAAATTTTATATGGATGTTAATCCAAAGAAACCAACTCATCCAATAAATATGAGTCCTATTAACTTTTCCCTCCTCTTTTTAACAAACTACCACCGTTTCAAATTAAGTGCAACAATTTGACATAAAGTAGAGAGAAAATGTGTCTAATTGTTGTACAGTAATTAATTTGAAACGATTGTAGTAAAGAAATACAAAGAGTAATGTAGACTAATGAGGTGCGGAGAGAGAAAAAAATGGGGAGTTCAATGAATGTAATTATGAAATTATCATATGGGAAAGTCGACAAATGAAGTTAGTGAAAAGTGATATGGAGTAAATGAGATGAGGAGACATATATGGAGAGCCCTATGAATGATGCTCTAAGAAGGCGTTTGGTATAAAAATTTGTAATGTAGAAAACATAAACAAATAAGGGCTCGTTTGGTTCGCGAATATGGAATGTAATGGTATGAAACATCCATGCCAAGGTGTAGTGATGGTCATGGGCTAGGTTGGAAAAATTCAATCCATGTTCAATCTACCAAGGGATCAAGTTGGACTGGGTTTGGTTGGTTGGAGACTGATCMAAACACGGACCGGTCAGGATTAAGGTCAGTTAAGGACTAGGTTAGATTGGGGTTAATGGGTTTCATGGGTTCGTTTGCTATGTTAAGAATCAAGTTGATGTGGGTCATGGATCGGTCGGGTCGTGTTGTGCTTCGTGGGTTGATCTTTTTAAATTTGTTGGTTCACTCAAATGTAGTAAACGATTTAAATAAAACATGATTAATAAATGAAATAATAAAATTCACAATCATTGAAATCGTAAATCATAAGCTTTATTTTATCAATAAACATTTTACTACTCCCTCCGTTCTGAATTTTTTTTTACGTTTCTTTTTTTGGTGTTTCCTTTTATTTTGTACTTTTCTTTTTTCATACTTTACTTTTTTACCTATTAATATTACTTTTACCCCTAAAATATCTCATATTACCCCCACACTTATTTACTCATCATTCTTGATTTTCTATCCAACTTATCTCATCCACCCATTTAAGTCATTTTTAAATATGAATAGATTTACAAGTACTTTAATTTTATTGCAAACATCTCAAACAAATTAAAAGAATAATACAACTTTCAAGTAATACTAACATATTTTATCTAAATGCTAATTTTTCTTAATTGACATGTAATTCTACAGACGTAAAAAATAAATTAGAATAGAGGGAGTACAATATTTTGGATAATACATAATTCACTAACTGGTTATACAATAATAAAATAACAAAAAATTACTGAGTACATGGTTTCAATAATTCACTAACTAAATATAATATTCTAACAAAATACATTATTCTAACTATATATGTCACTAACTAAATACATTATATTCTAACTAAATTACATGCATGGTTGGATTGAGTGGGTCGATGGGTTGTACCGAGTTAGACTACCAAATTGGACTGGTTTTGTTCATAAGTTGGGACTAATGGGTTGCGTACGTGGACTGAAATGAATGGGTTTGTGGGTTGAGTCGAATGGGTTAGGCTATATATGTAGAGTTGGTCTGGTTCGAATTTGTAAAACACGACTCACGATCTAAATTAGGGATATTTTGCATTTGTCTTGTACTTAAAGCTTGTGTACGCTTTGCAGAAGGGTTGTCCAGAGAGATCAAATTTTGGCTGCTTAGCTAGGGATATTTTGCATTTGCTTGTACTAGTGTTATGAACTTATGGTGGTTTATTTGCAAGTTAGGAGAAATGGAAATAAAGTTCCCCATTTTTCAAAAAAAAAAAAATAGTAAATCGTATGATGATATGATGGTTTGGATGGAGGAAGTTCCTCCCTCAATACAAGACCATATATTTGTATGATATTGCTCATATTAATGCTTAATTCGTTTTTTCTTGTCAAAAAAAAAATCATTGTTCATTCTTCAATTTATACCTAGTCACCCCTGACACACATTTGACACGTGGCATTTTTATGAATCATCCCCTCCTCCCAATAACACCTCATCTTTGATTATTTCACCTAAATTAAATCTCTGGCTTGTAATGCATCAAAGGTTACAAAACTAGAGATAGATTATTTGCTCATCATATATGTCATGAGGTATGTCTACTACGTGGTGCTGGACAAAGTAGAAATTAGATGTTTGCATGTTTGAAGACTTGACTAAATATGCAATGACATTCCACTAGCTTACATCAGATTTTTAGATGGATTAATAGGAATTATAAAGTTGCTGTTTTTCAAAGAAAATTCAGCCTTCCAGTCATAGCAGTTTGTGTTTATAGGGTTCGACAAAGTAGGAATCCAGCTCTTTAGAAATTGGTTGGAAGAGCTGTAATTAAAAGAATTTTGCAAGGCGGAAGATAGTGAGTTACCTCTGTCCGCCCTTCCTAGAAATTGGTTGGAGGAGCTGTAATTAGGCTATTTCATTTTTTGTTTAATACTCCTAAAAAAAATTTAAAAATTCTGTTGTGAAAAAATAGTTGTATGATTTTATATCATGTGAAACACAAACTAAAAAATTTGTATTCAAATTTAATTAAAAAAATACAAATTATTGTATTTAGTTGTACGAGTACATAACATCCAATTTAAACAAGCCGGTATAAAGTAACATTTTAATTCATTGTTTATTTATTTATGGTATAAATTTTATTTGAGTTACGAAATTTTTTATATACAGTATATACTTTAAATTATTTGATTCGTTTTTTTGTTTTCTAAATCTGACCGCTATCTATGAATAATTTTAACAAACTTTGCAATTACTTAAATATAGCCGAAATTTTTTTATTTCCCTAAATATCGTCCACGTCATCGGTTCAATTTACAATTTTTTTTGGTCGGGTTTTTCAAGAAATCGTCATTTAAAATGGCGATTTCAATTCACAAACCGCTATCTAAAATAGTGGTTTTTAAAGCCCAAACATGCCATTTGAAGTGGTGGTTTATGGGGTGAAATAATAGCTAATTAACCAATTCACTTTAAAACAATCACAACATTCACTCCATTCATTCTGTCGTTGGAGGTCTATCATTTGCAAACGAACACTGCAGCAATATACGTCTTTCATCGATCTACGCCGCCGCCGGAGAGCTACGGTCGGCTTTCTATAACTTTGCAGGTTAGTTCTTTCCCCTTATTTTAGCAATTGATTTAATTATTAGGGTAGTCTAATGCAAATTTTCTATGATTGTGTAATTTAATTGTTATTTGTTGTTTGTATTTGTTCTACTCTGTACATTTTAATTTTTTGGTTTGTTAAATTAGAAAGTTGTAATTGGATTGTTGGTTTTGTTTGATTATAATGAAGTGGTGAGATTGGTTGTGTTTTATTATGAATTTTAGAAGTTAAAGTTCTTGTATTTGTATATGTACAACAGGTCGGAGGTGGTAGGCATAAGCAAACTAAAAAAATTGCTACAAATGAAACCGCAAATCCAATTGGCGATTTTGAGGTAAATCGGGCAAAAAAAATTAGGCTTGAATTGAGTTGCTAACGTGGACAACATTTCGGGAATTAAAAGTTTTGCAACCATATTTACGGAATTGTGAAGTTTCCCAACAATATTTTGGGAATCTGCTCTCTGAATCTTGCGTATAGGAGTTGCATAATACTCATTTCAAAACAAGTTAAGTTATGTTATTAGTTTATAAAAAAATATTATTTTTTAAAACAATTTATGACATTTTAACATGAACTCCATTATTATTCTGTATGTGAGTTAAGAGCTAATGAACCAAAAAAGAGGAGTGGTGCTGATCCATGTTCTGCAGTGAGTTGGAATCCATCACCGAATGGAATTTATAAGGTAAACTCAGATGCATCTTCATAGGTAGAGTGCTAGTCAAGATTGACGTTGTAGCTTGTGACCATGTTGGTGATGTTATGCATGATGGCTACTTGTTGGCAGAAGCAACAGGTGTGTGACGTGGAGATAGGAGAAACAGTCGCGGCAAGACCTGCATTGTAGATAGCTTTACAAGCCGGAGTAAAGGACATAATTTTTGAAATAGATTTTTGAGAGCTTTCTTGAATAATTTAACGTATTTTGGTAGTATAGTTAAGGATATTTTATATTTAGTTAAGGGTACGTAGTAGTTTTATTTCTTTTTCACATGTCAAACGTAATGGCAATAGAGTTGCTCATGAGCTTGCTAGAAGCTCGGCTAGGTTTAGTGAAATGAGGGTGTGGCTTAAAGAAGTCCCGTACCCTATTTGTAATTTTGTAACATCGAATTCTTTGGCTTTAGTTATTTAAATTTATTTTATCGTCAAAAAAATGTACTCCATTATTGGATGATGTTCTTTTTTCGTATGGGCTTACTGATGTATAAACGCAAACAAAAAGAAAGAAAGGTATTATAAAAAAATAGTTCATGATTGTTGTTTGAGTTCAGCAGTTTAAAGGGATGGCAATGACAAGACTCTTAATTATTTACTATTATTTAATTTTGTTTTTGAGTCGCATATGGAAAATTATGGTATTATTTATATGTATCACTGTAAAAGTAAAAAAAGCATCAATCGTATTGATGTGTTCGTGGAGACCAAACGCTGATAAGGATGAACATTGGCATGAGTGCAATGACTTTAACATTTTACCATTGGCTTTCAAAGCAGATTTTGACTCTAACTATGAAAAAATATACGATATGGGTGTTGGAGACATTCTAGGCTAAACTTTTTTAAGGTTAACCGTCTACATTTATTGCATGGGATTAATAACAAAAAGAAGTTTTTTATTCCTTTATGTTCATGCAACCAAAGTTGTTCAATACCACATTATTATTCCTTTATACATTTGTAATCACATGAAAACTCTAATAAAGCGATTTGAAGAAATATATTCATTGCTATTGTAAAGGCCTACCAAAGAGTTAACACACACACACACATATTGAGTTAGACAATAGTTATCTAGAAAGCCTTAATTTGAAATCGACTAAGGATATTTTATAAAAATATGTTGGCGATGGTAGGCCGTGATCGTATAACTTCTGTGAATAGATACAAGGTCATGGAGCAATTCTGGTGAGATGTTTTCTAGTTGATTTGTTGGTGTATATGGAGTAGGATTGAAATGAATGGATGTTAGCAAAATATATGGTGATTTGCAATTGTGTTTCAAATTTTTATTGTATTACCTTCCAAGTTAGTAATATAATATGTTACATGATATGGGTCGTTTGGTTCAGTGGTAAGGAAAGGAAAGGAATTAACAAAGGGTTAGAAATGGAAAGAAATTTAAAACCCTATAAAACAGGTTTGTGGTTGGTAGTATTACTTTCATTCATCTATAACCCATAATTTCTTATCACAATTCTCAGCTCCTCCTCTCTATTCCCTCACTACCCTCTTCTTAGATCTCCTCTCTCTTCGTTGTTGTCGCCGCACTAGTTCCTTGTCGTCATCGCCTCACCATCCTCTTCCCCCGTCTTCCCCCCCTCTTAGCACCGCTATGTGTGTCATTGTCCTACTCTCCTCATCGCTGCCTCTTTCAATCTCTCTTGCTCTCAGTGTCACCACCTCTCTCAAGATCGCCACATCCATCTCTCCCCTGGCCTCCCTCAGCGTCGTCAATGATTTGGGATTGTGGGTGGTTTCGTAAGTATTTTTACGTGGTTATTTGGATGATTTTATGTTCTAGTGAGTGATATTTTCATGGTTGTATTCGGTTTTGTTATGGTTGTTGTAGGTGGTTTCATGGTTGTGGGCAATTGCGATTGTAGGTGGTGGTGGTTGTGGCCAGTTTCACAGTCGTGGGTTGTGGTGGGGTGAGATTTGGGCTTTGTGATGGTGGGGATGGGTGGACAAATGGGTGGTTGTAAGTGGTGGTGGTTGGAATCCAAGTCCCAAGGGAGGAGAGAATGAAGATTAATGGATTTAGGGGAAAYTGAGAATGAAAGAGGGGGGATGAGATTTCAAAAAATATTCTACCAAACCTCGTTTAATTGAACTAAGGAACTTCTTTCCTTTTCCTTTTTGTTGATACCCTACAAACAAACATGTCGTTAATTCTTTCTATTTTCTTGTTGATTCAACCATTTCCTATGTTAAGATTGAATCAAATTTTTTAGTTTTAGTGCTACACACCAAATTTTCTTTACATAATCTTCACTTCTAGTTTAAAACGTTGTAATATTTCAATTCGTGTTTAAACAAGGTTCAAGAGTTGCCTCATTGTATGTTTGATATTTTCTTGGACATGTTTGGGTGGCCTGAAAGCTTCACTCAATCTCCTACCTTTGTCAAACATTTTGTTCCTCCAACTTCCTCAAGCTTTTTCGTGTTGTATAACACAAATCTATATATAGTAATAATTTTGTGAATTTATCAATGAGCATGTTTATTTTGTTGGTATAACTAAAATTGAATTTTGTTTGGTTCCTACATGGGTGTGATTATTGTGTATTGTGTTTGCTGTCTATTGTAATTTTAGATGAACTTTAGGTGATTTATAATAACAATAGATGAAGTGACTATTAGAGTAAAATTAGCTCATTGGCTAAGTTGAACTTTCCTTCAGCTTCCCCCATTGTTGTACTGGGAGCAACAGTCATTACCTCTAAGATAGGAGAGTAAGCCAATAGAAGCTCTATAAACAGTAACTCGTAACTCTTATAGGAGCCACTAAAAATTTCAACAGATTTTAGGCATTGCAGACAACCATCAAATTGAGGCCGGTGTTCCACAACATTTCCTTCATTATCAACCACCTAATTAAGTCAAAAGATTAGTTAAGACTTCGGAAAACTAACAGTTAAGTTGTATAGTGATAAACAGAAATTTTTCAGTAACTTGCCTTCAAGTATGTCCGTGATTGGCTTAGCACTTTGTATTGTCCATTTTTTCCATCCAAATCTAGTGAGGAAGAGTTAGTGCAAGGTTGTAAGTGGTTCAAGTTTTACATCGTTTAATTTCAATGGCAACTTTTGATTGCTATAATAGTTGCATTTTCAATTGAAAATTTTATAGTTGATGCTTTAGTTCTTTTGAGAAAAACCTAGAAAAATGGAATCAAAAATCCCACCTTTCAACCTAAGTCCCAAAAAAACCTCACTTTTGAATTATTTCAAAATAATCCCACCTTTAAACACGATCCGCTTAAAATAGTCCGTTTTACTTGTAACCTGAAAAGAAGATCATCTATGGTTACTTCCCTCTTAAACTACTCTTTTCTTCTCCCATTTCTCTTTAGTTTGAACTACTGGTCTATTACCATTGTCATTAGGTTCACCAAACATCAGTGCAAAACAATCATAGCCAAAATTATGAAATCAACTACCTATCATCTAGACAAACAAAAAAAATATTCAATACAAAACCATTCCCCTTATTAATATATAACTCGCTATCATAAAACAATGGATTTGCCACCCACCACCAAAGCAGCTAGCCACCTAGTAAGCCCCCATGCAACCAACCTCAAATAAGAAAATTAGGTAGTGTGGTATCAATGATAAGGGAGATGGCATAGCAAGGAGTTTGGCTTTCTATTTGGACTATGGATTGGACTGAAGACTAGTCCAACCTAATCCGAAATATTTGGACGTTCATTTTTTAATCCAAATCCAAACTTTTCAAAATTCAATACAATCTAATCTACATTATGATCTCAAAATTTAAATCTAGTCCGATCCAATYCGAACTCCCTCCGTAACATAATTCTCGCAATAGTTGACTTATCATGTATTTTGAGGAAGAGATTTAACCTAGTAAACGATCAAATTAATCAAAATAATTCTAACATAATGAAGAATAAGATGATATGTTTATTTTGTTGAAATTATTTTGATTAATTTGATCGTTTACTAGGTTAAATCTCTTCCTCAAAATACGTGAAAAGTCAAATGTTTGCGAGAATTATGTTACAAAGGGAGTATTAATTAAAAAAATAAATTCGTTATTCCATTAAACAAAAGATAAAACAAACCATAATTTAATAACTCTAACAAAAAAAAAACTTATTACAAATCATAAATCTACCACACAAATATAAGAAATATGTCTAGATCAATAATTAGGTGATTGAAGTTTATTGGATTGGGACTACTTGTCGGGCTTGTATAACCGGGCCTTATTTGACTCCTATCTAACTCTAATGCTTGAGTCTAATTTCCAGAGTGGCCTAGTCAACCAAGGTCATTGAGTCTAATCGCCRGAGTGGCTGGTCAACGAAGGTCATGAAGCTTGCATATTACAAAGTCAAACTCTAATTGGTAAAAGTCAACTAGTATAATTTGAGCAGTAACAAATTGTCCCCTTAATTTTAAGGACGATAGCATTTGAGTCCTTTCAAATTAACATCGGATCAACATATTAAGGAAAAGACCAAACTATTAGATAGTGGATAGAAAATATAACAAAATATTTTATCATATAGAAACAATATTTTGGAAAAAAATTGTTTGAACAAAAACAACCCAAGCACTTCATGTACTCTAATGTTATGGTGCTTTTCATGGGCTCATAAATTGAAGACCAACACACACGCGCGTGCGCACACACACACATTTATTTTGAGGTTTTGGGAAGAGATTAGCAAAACTAAGCATCACCGATGCCAGGAAGTCTAACAACTATCTTCTTCACGTCATTGCATCCCAAGTACTCCTCGAAATAGTCATCATCTTCTAGGAGTGTGTATCCCCAGTTAACATACCCATATAATTTTATGGATTCATCCCATAATTGACAGTAGCACTTGTATTGGACAATAATGAGAATGATATTCTTTGGTCCTTTGGTGATGGTGACTTCATATAATTCCATAGCCTCTTATGGTAAGCATATGATCTTAAAAAGCTGGAAAAGAGGTGGGATATTTCTCTAGCCCCAACATCAAAGCTCTTACATACTAAAGTCAGGCTTTGCAGTAATTTCTTATTCTTTTTTTTATTAACGGTATGAAACTTTCACAAACAAAGTCTAAATTGCAGAAAGTCTTCAGTGTGCTTGCTCTTATCTCCCCTTATTTGTCATTCTGGATCAAAGTTTAGATGCCCCATTGCTTGATCGATACACTTAAGAATCTCTCCTTTTTTTTTTTGCAAAGAAACTCTGCTATATCATCTCTTGCTAAATGATACTTCTTGACTCACTCGGATAATCTAATGATCTCATTCGTCTTGCGACGAATGTAAGTTTTATTAATATGTTGCGATGTAAGGGTTCAACCATAAACCCCCACACTTCCACGAATTCATTGAAAAGCGTGTCACGCACCTAACGAAGATAGTAATTTACCTAACTAATCCTCATAATTATGTAGTAGGGTAAGTCAGATTCGATTCCATAGAGAAGGTTCAATCAATTATTAGTCTCTACAATTAGTAGAGCTCGTCAAAAGAAAAGGAGAATTGGAAATTAATACTAACTAAAGATGTCTAAAGAACTAAAATATCTAGGATTAAGTATCCCCGCTAATATAAAAATATGTAATCATTAATCTTACCTGTTACTGACTAAAAATGTATCAATTGACTTTGATGATTAATAGTGTTGTAAAGTGACTAAAACTTTGACGAGTAACTTCGACTAGCGATGATAAGTAAGAGATAGAAGACTGACGACAATAATACTTGACGCTTCTCCCGTAATTCATTATAGCAATAGAACATAAGCAATTGAGGGAATCACGAGAGAAACGRCCCAACAAAAGAAGCCCATGAAGCATCAGGCAACGAAGGAGATTTAGCGGGAAAGCACGAAGATTCAAATGTGCAAAGAGCGCCAGAATACCGTCAAAGGGAAAACTGCTAGTAATCACCCATGATCTTCACCATTGAGACCTACAAATAGATGAAGACGGAGCAACAAAAGAAGAATAACACACTACAAAAAAAGAGCAAATAGCAAAGGAAAAATCCGTCACTGATTCCACCATACCCGTCACTAATTTCAATTAGTGACGGAATTTGATCTGTTACAAAATGTTTTGTCGCTGATTCATGTTAGTAACGGATTTAGAAAATCTATCAATAATATTAGTGACAGATTGAATTCCGTCTTTAAATCCGTCACTAATATTAGCAACGGATTTGAAAATCTGTCACTGTTATTAGCAACGGGTTTTAACAATCCGTCACTGATTTTATGGACGAAATTGCAAATCCGTTACTGATATCAGTGACAGATTCGTAAAATCCGTTGTTAATAGAAGCTTAATGATTGTTTACAATGCTCACATATATTAGAGACAGATATAGGAATCCGTTGCTATTTTCAGCCTATGGATTATTTATTTAATCGTAATTCCACTAATTTATTTTGCATAATTCAATTCAATATAAAAAATTAAAAAAAGAGAGAKTAAATCAATTAACTGAATAATTTATCAAATGATAATGACATAATATTCAATCATTTGTACAAAATGTTAAAGTTCAAATGAACTCTAAGGAAGCTCAAAGCAACATACAAAAGTGAGCTTAAGTTATGTTAGGTGTTATATACATAACATTCCTAAGACATACAGTAAACATATCTACAATAAAGATATGCTTTACCCAAAAAATTAGGAGGAAGATATGTACTAATAAGTCTTCAATGATTCAAGTTGAGTCGTATGGCTTGCTTGCACCATCGTCTCCACTTGTTGTTTGAGTGTCATCAACATCTTAGTTGTTTCGGCTACAGAATTTTGAGTTTCCTCGAGGTTTTTTTTGTGTCTCTGCAAGGCCTTGCTTTGTAGTTTCTAATTCTTTCTTTTGCTCTTCCTTTTCCAATTCAAGTTCTTGAACTTGAGACTTCAAGCTTGTGACGTACTCACGTTGTGAGTTTTACCACCCTTTGTTCAAGTGTTGGCTTTTCATAATATGTACTAGTTGTTGTGCCTAGTCCAAATACTCGACCCTTTACATTCCACCCGCCAACAACCTCATAAAATAGTTGATCTTCGGTCTTTTGACTTTCTTGATCGGAATTTTGGTTTGCAGCTTTCTTTTCCTCAAATTTATCCTTCAATAATTAGTAACATAACATCAATAAAACATAATCAACAAATAAGAAAACCAAACATGAATAATAATAATAATAATAATAATAATAATAATAATATAGATTTTGAGTCCTCGTTAGAAAAATAATAAAATACTAGATATTCACCAAAAATTTCGTCAGTATCTCTCCATAAATACGATAATATCCCAAATTAAATGGGACAGATTTACCCTGCAACAAACCAGGCAATTTATATATATATTATATATATATATATATATATATATATATTATATATATATATATATATATATATATAATATATATATATATATAATATATATATATATATATATATATATATAATATATATAATATATATATATATCCAGAAGGTCCAATATCCAATCAATGCTTAGAAGGTCCAATATCATTGTAAGTACACAACACACCAAAATTAGGTTCACAAGTATGGTTCATATGTATAGTTTTATCGCATAACAAATCACTTACCCACACTTGTTGTGCCTTGGCATTAACAATTTTTCCATCATTATCAGCATGACTTTTGAAATATAATTCAGCAGCAGTTGGTGTACGATTAAGCTTCTTCTCCTATTCACAATATATATTAATCAAGACATAAATATGCAAGTCTCACATGGAAATACCCTATTATTAATAAAGTTTATAATAATATAAAAATATCAAGTAATAAAACAAGTTTGAAATTACCAGTCTCAACTTCCATTCTTGAGATGAAATGGAACCTTGGCGATGGTGATCCTTTTGGCAATCATTACTAAATCTATTTTTTAAACATTGACTTGATTTCTTTTTAAAATCATCCTTGTTCCTAATAGCTTTCAAACGTTCCTTAATGGTTGGAGCAAACCATGGAGCAGCATACTTCTCTTCTTTGCAAACTTTACATACCATGCTTGTGAGGCGCCTACTACACTTTGATTGCCAATCTTTCTTAACCAACCAAGCAATTGATGAATCCCAAGAGAACTCTTGCTTCACATGAAGATAACAATAAAAAGTAAAAAAAATTAAAAAAACATATAAAAAAATTTGAAAGTATCAATATATAACCAATACCTTGAAAGCATTCCACCATCTTTGCTTCACTTCCGGTGGTGTCTCTCTCCAATTATAGTATGGTCCCTTAAAGTATGTTTTAAATGATGTCTCTGAAACTACTTTAACTACAACATGATGGTTGAACCTATAAAAAAAATGACAATGCATATTCCAATTAATTAGAGGACCAAAATAATTTGAAAGTTGATCTTGCTTAATAATCRAATAAACTCTATAGTAAGAGATACTTAACTCACCAAAGATCGTCGGGGTGCAAGACTAATTTTGCCTTAGGATTACTTGTCTCATCTAAGATAGTTGCATCAGTAGAACTATTAGGGTCTACATTGTAGTCCATTTAACTTTGCATGTCAACAACACTTGACACCGATGTTCTTTCTTCATTACGAGTAGTAAATTCTTCTTCTTCTTTCTTATCATACTTTGAATATTTTCTCATTTGATTGACCTCTATAAGTTTATATTTTGAATGCATCCTAGTACCTTGCCCCGGGTCAAACCTTTCACATTTAAACACGATTGTTTTGTAGCTCTTCTTAGCCCCAATGTAAACCAACTCAATGATCTCTTCGAGAACTCCAAAATAATCATTTCCTACGACCCCTTTAACACAAACACCATAGTTTGTAGTTGACTTATTTTTTCCATACTTGAATGTGTGAAAATGAAATCCATTAATGTAATATTTATTAAATTTTCGAACCCTTGTCGATGGACCAATCGCTAAAGAATGGACGACGTCGTCATTTACACCAACATTCAAAACCTATAAACCAGCAAAATATTATCAAAATATTCACTCTAAAAAAATTTAAAGTTATGTTCATATCCATGTAAATTGCTAAACTTACATGCTCCTTAAACCAACTTGGAGAGGAATGATCATGATTGGTCCAAACATCTTCCTTACTACGGAAAGAATATGTGCTCATCACATGTTCCTTAAACAAGCTGTTAGTACTGATATGTTAGTTCTAGGTAATAGTACTACTTAATAAAATTAGGAATCTTAATGAATCATACATTTTACCTTTCAAACTTTGAGAGGAGCTCGCAATTTCCAAGGACATATCGATGGCAAATATCATAATCCTTATCACTAAGATAACTTATTTCACCTTTGGATGCATTATAGCCATCGTTACAAGAGAAAATCTCTGGAACTTTAGAATTTAATGGTTCATCTTCATCATCGGCATCCCTATGGTTTAACTCCAAATTGCTTACTCTTGTGCTAATGTGTCCCTCAAAGTAATGGGAACAAAAGTTGGAAATCTCCTCAGTTAAATATGCATTATAAATTGAAGCTTCAACTCGTGCTTTGTTACCCACCTCATTCTTCAAGTGGTGTAAAAACCTAAAATGATGAAATTGGTTAACCTCTAAACAATTAGTGGCTATTTGCATGAGTTAAATATGCGAAAAGCAACCTTTTTACCTTTCAAACAGGTACATCCACCTAAATTGAACTGGACCACCAACTTTTGCCTCATAAGGCAAGTGGATCGGAAGATGCTCCATTGAGTTAAAGAAACTCGGAGGGAATACTCTTTCCAAYTTGCAAAGTATCTCCGCTATATTGTCTTCTAACCTCTTCATGTCCTTTATTTGCAACGAAGTTGAATAAATATCTCTGAAAAATTGGGTTAACTCAGTGATAGTTATACCCGACAAAAACAAACCCGAACCCGAAACGATCCAAAAACCGACCTGGAAAAAGTGGGTCATGAACAAGAAAATTAAACTGAAAACCCGTTTTTTTACCGAACCCAATATCCTGTTTTTAAAACGGGTCGGGTCCAGTTCGGTCGGGTCGAACCCGACCGTTTTCAAGTAAATAAGCGTTCTTTTTTTTGGAGGGGGGGGGGGGAATGACTTTTGGGCCTTGTAAGGAAATTGAGTATGAGGCTGTATGACCCAATAATTCATTCACTAAACGTCTAAACCTAGATAAGAGCAGAGCCGATAATCACCTTCTTCTCCTCTTTTCCTTCTCTTACTCTTTCTGAATCTCAAAATCAAAAAGACATGAAAGGTGGAAGGCCACCTCCCATACCTTATTCCGGTAGATCTGTTTGTACACCAAGGCGTCGAGTGGGCAGAAGTAGTATCGCCGGACGTGGTGCCTCTTCTTCATCGCCATCTCCATCTCCATCTCCGCCGGTGTACCACTCTACTCCGTCAATAGGTATTTTTTTATTTCGTTAATTAATCGTTTTAAATGTTTGTCTATTATTTTTTTATTTTCGTTAATTAATCGATTTTTGAATGTTTGTCCATTTATCGAAAATATTCGAATTGCCTGGAGCAAAGTCATATGATTTCTGAATGTTCTTTTTCGAATATCTTTGATTGGTAATTAATTTTGTCAATCTTTTAGTGTAGTAAGTCGTATGCTTAATCTTTAGAATGTATGATATTGTGAAGTTAAACTGTTTTATTACAGTAAGTTTTTGTGCAATTGAGTTTCCTACTATTCTGTGGGAACCGAATTCTGATTATTTGTTTGAAAGCGAATGATTTTGTGCTGATTTTAATTTACAAGCGAATTCTGATTAATTGCAGTATGTTAAAATGTTTTATTGCAGTTAGCCAGTAAGCTATGAAAGCAAGTTGTCGAAGTTGACTAGTCCCCTTGAATCTGCCACTTCAGTTTTTTATTTTAATGTTATGCTTTTGGAATGTTGACTTAAGTTAATTTATTTTAATTTACAAGCCATTTCTTATCATGCTACCTTTTTTTTAATTTTGATTCCGATTAATTGTTATGTTAATTTTACTATGTAGGCTTAGAAGAAGGTTTCGAAGGGGAGGAAAACCATGGAACTCCGAGTAGTCGAAAAAGAAAATGGTTATCGCCTGTTTGGATGGAGTATGATTGTTATCGCCTGTTTGGATGGAGTATGATTGTAGTTGGAGCCATTTTAGATTTATGTTTGTTTGATTTTGTTATTGATGTGTGTATTTTGGATTTGGCGAACTTAATTTGGTTGTTGAACTTAATTTGGTTGTGGAACTTATGGAATTATGTTATTCTCAGATTTGGATGACTATGAATTTCTAGATTTGCTCAAATTATATATTTGTATTCTCTTTTGGTGTAGTTTTTGGTGAAATTAATTTGGCGATGGTAATGATTCTAACAAAGAATCTATTTTGGTGTAGTTTTTTTAATCGTATTATGTACTTCCAATATTTAATGTAAAGTAGTTGCTTTATCTTTTCGCGAAGCATGATAGGGAAAAAAATCACAAAAAAAATTTGACCAACCGACCGACCTGGTACCGAAAACTTTGGGTCATGAACAAAGAAATTTGACCGGTTACCGAAAAATGACCGACCGGATAGTGACCGAAACCCGTTGTTGACCGACAGATATTGACCTGTTCGAATATTTTGCCAGGTATAGTGATAGCATTCCATACGTTTAGAGGCAAAAATTCTTTGAATGTTATAGGAAGAAGTCTTTGCATGAAAACATGACAATCATGACTTTTCATACCAAATAACTTGTACTCTTTAGCATCAATACATCTTCCCAAGTCTGATGCATATCTATCCGGGAGTTTTAGCCTTTGTAACCATTCACATAAGGCTTTTCTCTTCTTACTCGACAAAACAAAAGGAGCAGCCGTCATGCTACTATAGATTCACCTCGAACTTCCAACTTTTACCTTTTACAAAAGTGTACCAAATCCTTCCTTGCCTTGAGGTTATCTTTAGTTTTCTCTTTGACATCCATTACAGTATGAAAAAAATTGTCAAAGACATTTTTATCAATGTGCATGACATCAAGATTATGACGAATTAGAAGTTTACTACAATATGGTAGTTGCCAAAAGATGCTTTGTTTTGTCCAATTATGATGTTTTCGAAAACCTTTGAGCTTCTTCTTAGGACATTCACAATCTCACATTTTTGGCAATTCCGAAACACGTTCCCAAATTTCTTCACCACTCAATCTATGTGGAGGGGAAGAATTATCGACTCTATTTTTGAAGAAAGCATTTTTATTACGACGAAAAGGATGATCTTGAGGTAAGAATTGACGGTGACAATCAAACCAAGTTTGCTTTCTACCATTTTTCAAAGTGAAGGACTTTGTATTCTCCATGCAATACGGACATGCTAACTTACCGGCAATAGTCCATCCCGATAACATGCCATAAGCCGGAAAATCGCTTATAGTCCAAAGTAAAGCAGCTTTCAAATTGAAAATTTTGCTTCTGTGACACATCATAAGTTGACACCCCCTACCTCCCACAAAAGGTTCAATTCTTCAATTAGTGGTTGTAAGAAAACATCTAAGTTTCCCTTAGGACTCTTTGGACCGGGAATAATCATGCTAAGAAAAACAAATGGTTTCTTCATGCACAACCATGGTGGCAAGTTGTAAGGAGTTAACATGATTGGCCAACAAGAATATGGTTTACCAGATTTTCCAAAAGGCGGTGGGTTCTACTTTGTAGGCCGAACCCACCGTCGGTGGGTTCTACATTGTAAGCCGAACCCACCATCGGTGGGTTCTATTTTCTAAGCCGAACCCACCCTTGTTTGGTTCTACTTTCGACATTTATTTTTTTATTTTTTTTAAGTGTTGGATTAAAAATAATATGTTTACGATTAATATTAATTAATAATAGTCACTGCTTAAGCCTCCGACAACCACTGACGGGTGATGGGCGGCGAAGTTGTGTACGTGGCAGCAATGTGAGGGGCGTTGTGAGGTGTTGCGGAGTGAAGGGTTGGGGTTGGTAAGAGACGCGGTGGTAGGCGCGTTGATGGTGGGAGGCGAGTGGGGTAGTAGTAGTGACGACTAGCGGCTGGTGGTTGTCGGAGTATTGCGGGCGGCCGGTGATTGGCGGCGTGAATGGAAGGACCGAGGGGGTAGTGGTTGTAGTTTGAACTTGATTGAACAAAAAGGGAAATGAACGAATATTTTAGTTTGAATTGATAAAAGGGAGTAATTGAAGGGAGGGGTAGAAAAGGAAAATTACAAAAATACGCGGACGGAATACGGATATTTGCGGGCGTGATTTAGCTCTTTAAAAAAACAAGTCCAAAATCGGACCTAATCCTCGGTCCGAACCGAAATCAATTCATGTCCGATCCAAGTCTGAAAATTTCAGAGATTCTGGTCTTCCGATCCAGCCGGTTCCGATCTGGCCCGCTCCGGTCCAGTTCTGGACCGGTGCTCAACCCTTTTGTCCTCAATGGTCAGAGGTGGGACTAGCAGTCTAGCACTTCTGCAGTCGAGTTCCTTTCTACACATAGCTAGAAACTTCAATTCTTGCGTCCAACACTCCAATTCATTCTCATCTTCCTCATTTTCAAACTCAAACTTGTTTATTTCATCACTTTGCTAAGCTAAAACTAGGGTTTACTTTTCTTCATCACTCATCACTCAATCAATGGCAGACGACGCTTCAGTAGCTCTCGAAGGTCCTCACTCTCTCCTCTTCTCTCTCTTTCCCTCGCTTTTTATTCAAACTACTATTCTCCTTATTTATCTTCCTTTTTTTTTTAATTAAAATTAATAGTTCGGCAAAAAGTTCAAGACTTCTTAAATGCTGCTCTCACGGGAAACCTCGACTTCTTCAAGAGTATGTTTGATTCCTCGCAATTTTAGTTGAGTTGTCTGGTTTTGAATCGATTAATGGTGTGAATTTGAGGTTGAGGTTTGGTGGTGGCAGATATGGCGGAAAAAATGGACGACGGAAAAGGATTGACGAAGACTGTTGAGGAAATTAAGGATGCCAATGATCGAACTGCGCTTCATTTTGCGGCTCGTGAAGGGCAACTTGAGGTTTGCAAGTATTTGGTGGAGGAATTGAAGCTCGATGTCAATGTTAAAGATGCAGAGGGTATGTGTAATGATGTTATGCTATCATTTGTTACTTTGGAATTCATTTCAAAATCATGATTGATGCTATGATTTTGTGAGTGCATTGAATCAATCCAATCATGCATTTGAGTTCTATTTAATTTGATATTGTCGTGTAATTCGGATGAAATTTGAGGGGTCATGCTTGCTGAGTAGAACTTGAAAGTGTGGTGTCATTGTTGTGGTGCCAACCGTGCAATGTTGTTTATTCCGTACAAGCTTTACTCTATTGGATGTGCTGAATGCTTAAAAGCTTTGCCATTTTTGTGATTGTACGAGTTTTGCTTAGTTGGATTTGTTCTGTTTTGTCGTGGTGCATCCTGATTGTAACATTACTGCATTTTGTAGAAGTTTATTAGTTTAGGGTGACAAATCAAAACCAAATATTACTTAGCTTGTTGGGTACTAATGTTCTATGCTTTTGAGAAACTGGAAAATGATTGGATTTGAAGATTGTAGCATTGATGTTGATTTCTTTATGGCTTGTAGGGGAAACTCCTTTAGTTCATGCAGCCAGACAAGGACATACATCTACAGCCAGTTATCTTCTCGATCATGGTGCTGACCCTGCAATTCCTAGTGATTTAGGGGCTACAGCGTTACACCATGCTGCTGGAATAGGTACGTTCTTGTGATGCAGTGAATCCATATGTATTGCGAATGCAAGGCAAAACTAACCCGAGTGATGAAGTATATGTACACACTTTGGTGAAATTATGCATGACARAGTTCTGTTGTTTGAATAATGGTATTTGATAATGTGTAAAATTGATCTATGTCTCTTGTATATCTTTGAGGTTCCATCTTTTCATTTTTTTTACGCTTAGTAGAAGGTTCGCTTATTTTGCAGGAAATCTAGAATTGATAAAGCTATTGCTTTCAAAGGGTGCTGCTGTTGATTCACAAAGTGATTCTGGTACTCCTTTGATTTGGGCTTCTGGGCATGGTCAGAAAGAGGCTGTAGAGGTTCTGTTAGAGCACCATGCTAATGTAAGTATGCTAATATGATATTACCTGTTAAGTAACTGCCTAGCTGTACTGTATGCTTTGTCCTKAAGCTCCGCTGGTGTGATACTTTTTCTGTGTAAGCTGGGCCTTTTTGTCTTCTTATCATGTTATATGCCTTAGCATGTTGCTCTCTGGTAGCTGGTGATAAAATAACTTTGGTTCAGTGATATTCATTACTCATGTATGAATAACTTTAAGAATCCTAAAATAGGCTGCCTTTTCGGCAAAGACTTAATTTTTTTTAGTTCATGGGAAAGGCCCTGTTGGCCTGTTCTCAGCTCATTTGCACTGTTTTAAATTTCAGTTCAGTCGAAAAAAACAACTTAAGTAAATTGTAGAATAGTTGTGAACTTATGAAGCTAAATGGAATCACTGCTAGATGTAGCATATATTTAATAATCAATGTATTTTAATAGAAAAAGTACTAACATCTAGAATAAGCTGGATGTGACGTAGGACATAATATTCATCCTAGCCGAAACCAATTTAGCTGTTAAATAGTCCTACTCTATGTAACTCTTGGAAGCACTTAAGTTTTACCTAAACTATGTCGTTTATTCTTTTTGAGTATATATATATTTTCCTATCATGTTTGGAGATCATGGATCATCATGTGTAACTGTTCGTCCTTGTTAGCCATTTTGTGCATTGTTGAAGAGTGTTCCTTACAAATTAGACTGGATTTTATGGATAATGGGGCGGAATTTCAACCCGTGTTTTCTTTTGCAGCCGAATTGTGAAACTGATGAAAATATAACTCCATTGTTGTCAGCTGTGGCAGCTGGTTCAGTGGCGTGCTTAGAACAATTAGTTCAGGTCAGCTTTTTATATGGAATTAATCTTTGGTATACTATTTTTCCATTTTGCACTTTGTGTAATATATATCTGCGATAAAGTCCTCAAAAAAGGGAATTACAAAGTAATAAAATTAAACTAGATATTGAACTGTTAACTCTGAGTGATTCTACAAACATAATCTCCTCTTCCATTATGTCATGATTATTGTTATTATGCTTCTAACTTTTGCTTTTGTGCAGGCAGGGGAAATGTTAATATCTTTGCGGGGGCACACGCCGTTACATATTGCTTCTGATTATGGTAGCACCGATCTTATTAATTGCTTATTGGAAGCTGGGCTGATCCAAATTCTACAGATGAGGTGTTGTTCTTTTACCTCTGTGGATATATAATACTGTATAGCTTTCATTGTTCTACTCCATCCATGGTACATTGGTACATAGGAACTTATCTTTTTCTCTTGGTTTGTGTCCTTGGCAAATGTCTGTTTATGATTCATCAGTTCCTCCCAGATTCTCTTAGTACTGGAAAAAAAAAGCTTGAAAAATACTGTCATTTGATACCTTAAAGTCAACTTTTCTCTACGCCTCTTTTTTGATGATTAGCAAAAAGGGTATCAATACGACCTATCAAACACTGAAGGAAGCCTTGCAATCCTCCATGTCTTTCTCCTTGAAGAATGTGTCATGGTGCGACTGGGAATCCAAAATGACTTTTTTGTAATCAAACTAAGATATCCTCATAAATAAGGAAATATTAGTGAGGATACTTAGCACTGAGGAGCAGAAGAACCTCTTCTTTCCAGTAGAGCTTTTTTGATAATTGTAGGGGCTTTAGGCTCAATTTTTCCAACTTCCCATATTCATCA
This sequence comes from Bassia scoparia, assembly GCA_008642245.1. Lineage (NCBI taxonomy): Eukaryota > Viridiplantae > Streptophyta > Magnoliopsida > Caryophyllales > Amaranthaceae > Bassia > Bassia scoparia. The sequence continues at coordinate 75,132 of SNQN01000930.1, forward strand.
ACAAAAAAATCTTTTCGAATCATTAAGTCATCTGCCATCAACAGTGAAAAAAACTTCTCTGATTCAGGTGCGCGGGGAAATCATAATTCTTGATTTGATGTTGTATATGGAGTCTTTCTTGGATTCATATTTGAGAGACTATATTCATCGTAGTAAGAAATAGTGTACAATTTAAAGTCTTGGAGTTGGAGATTGTTTTCAATTTAAATTTGGGACAATATTGGGATTTCCATGGTTAAGTTTGATATCAGCATAAAGTGAGGTTTTTTTGTTTCCAACTCTGTCGGATGGGAGGATTGGGAAGAAAAGGAAGGGTTTAACATGACCACATGGGTTTGAGAGGAGAGAGAAGGTGGGTTTCCATTTGAAGTAGTGAGATACTACTCGAAATTTGTAGAGTAATTTGAATAAGGTAGGGGATTATGAAACTTTACGATTTTGGTTGATGTGAAGGTAAATTGTATTTTAAAAATTATATATTCCCCCGCTTTTATTTACTTGCACCATTGCAAGTTTTACGGGTTCTAGGAGAGTATTGATGATAGGGAAGTTATGTGCAAGTTGGAGAATATTTAATTGAAAGTTGCAATGGGTGAATCTTTGTATGGATGAAATTGAAAGTTATACAGAGTAATGAAAACCTATATGCTATGAATTGACATATCTTCTGCATTGAAAACAGGCAGATTTGGACTAAATTATGGATTGGAGTGGTGTATGATTGGAAGAATTAGGATTATCAGGGAAGATCCGAGTAAATGTATGACTGAGTCAATGCCAACCTAGGTGATTAATCACCAATTACAGCCTTGTCAGTCTTTGAGAGGAATGACAGTCTCAAAGTTACAAACTAAACACTCATCAATATTCAACATTCACACACACACTCTCTTCTCTCTCTCCCCCCCCCCCCCCCCCCCCCCCCCCCTCCCTTATCTATAACAAAGTTGTTTTCTCTTCTTCTTCATGCTACTGACCTATATGAACTTCCGAAAGTGGCCTCTCCCAATTATGCAGTTCTGAGCACCGTAAAAACTGATCATTACAAGACACTATATTGCCCAAAAAAGATATTTTTGTCAGTTGAGGTCCTCCTGAGTTCTGCGGTTTCTGCCATTGGACCATTAACAAGGGGGTGCCAGGGTTATGCAATAGTGCTTGGAAAAGGTTGCCTGGGAGGGGGGATTTTTTTTATCTGTATCCTATGCTGTCAGCCTGTAATTGATGTCTTACTTTTGTCTATTTGGTTTCTTTGTTTCATACATGTCCCTTATTACAACAGGTTAAATATAGTTTCTGTCTCATTCTTTGAATTAAATTATTTTCCTATACACAGGATGGCCATAGGCCAATACAGGTCGCTGCTGCAAGAGGGAACAGAAATGCAGTTGAGATATTACTTCCRTTGACTAGCCCAATTCAATCTATTCCTGACTGGACCGTTGACGGAATTATCCAATATATGCAGTCTGAAACTAAAAAGCAAGAGGTATCATATTTATTCCTTTATATATCTGTGCTGCATACTGAGTAGTGAGTGCTCTTTATAAATACTCCCTGTGACTACGTGTCTGTGTTCAAACTTGACCATTGTACTTAAAGTTGAAATTATTGCTCGATGTTATGTCAAAATGCAGTGCCCATGTGTCAATCATGTCCAAGAGGGATGTGTCTTTAGTGGCACTTGAGGTGAAGCAAGGATAATAATTCATTGTTGGGGAAGGCTGCACACCCCTTACCCAAGCCTATAAGCAATGTTTGTTTGATGTTGAAAGCTGACCAACTTTGTGTTGGCAACACAGTGTATAATTCTGTACGGTGCAACTAGAATGGAAGTTAGACGAAGATTATAAGGGAGCAATATAGCTAGCTCAAGTGCATGCCAGGATTTTCTGCTTTACTTTGATGTAGAGTTTTTTCCATGCTTGTTAGGATGTTAGTTAACCTTATCGATCTAGGCCAAACTTGCTGCCCTTTTAATGTGGTAAGGAGAAGCTGCAAGAATCATGTTAAGTGATGTAGCTTCTTAGGTTGCACCTTTTCCTTACTATAACAAATTTATTAAAGTACTTATTGCGCATGGTCTTGCTTGATGTAGTGCTCCTGTCAGGATTAGTAATATACTTTTGGTGCATGGACAGCATTGTTGGCAACTGTGTATTCCTTTTCACACCATTACTTTGCCTGTGCATCAAAATATATTTCTGGAGCCGTGGACTTTTACTTATTTTTACTGTTCGACTTCAATCGGCAGTCAGCACCAATTTATTGATTTGTCATTTTGTTCTTTAATTGCAGGARCTTGCCAGAAATATGAAAGAAGCTACGTTAGCTAGGAAAACAAATTTGAGACCAGACTTACCTGAGGTCAAATTTCGTTCACCTTTTACTGCTTTCTCTTTCCACTCAAGTTTTCATGGTGGATGGGGTCAATCTTTGGGTTCATTGCCTCTTCTCATGCATGGCATTGCAAAATGTCTATTATGAATTATTATCTGAATTTTATATATGAGTTTACCTGCTTCATTCTGTAATTCAAGAATTAGCTAAGCTAACATCATCAGACTTCTCACCTTTGTTGTTGAATTAATCCAAATCAGGAGGTGGAAATTTTGATAATACAAACCATGGTTTACGATATATTATTTTGGTGCTGAAGGGACATTTCTTATATAAAATGGGCAACTTGTTGGTGTTTATTGCTTGTTGCCTGTTATCTGAAAATTATGGGGCTTTTGTTGAAAAATGATCCTAACTTTGAAGTTAAACCTTAGCGAGACACTGGAATAACTTCTTGGAGTTTGATTATGTTGGTCTTATGTGATTCCATAGTTTCATAGTGTACACTGGTACTAATATGTTAAGCAAAATGTACAGGTGACACCTGAGGCAAGGCAGAAAGCTGCAGAAGCGAAGTTAAGAGGGGATGATTCTTTCAAAAGGAAAGACTTTGCATCAGCTATAGATGCATACACACAGGTATCACCACTTTCTGGTTGTTTCTGCTGCTTWATTTGAATGTGCATGTKTCWCTGTTTGAAATAATATATCACAAACARCAGCTTCTTTTTGTTAGCTTATGCTATTTGATGGAGTAATACTTTCTGTGTATGAATATTTGCAATGTACTCATAGCTTCTCACGCGAACCTGATAAATTGTATGTGACTATATTAGCATCCCTTGTTCAAATCATCAGCAACATTTGACGTTTTTGGGCAAAACATGTTACTTTGGCCATTATTTCCTCTCATAATCCAGCAATATACCTTTCCCCTGGTTATTGTAATGATTTGATCCTTTGGGACTGTATGAGGCTACAAACCCAACTCTTTTTTTTTTTTTTTTTTACTTTTTACTTTTTATTTTAACGTATGCCCTTTCATCTAAAACAAAAAACGCAGGCAGTATAGTGAATATACTTTAAATCAGAGTTTACTTCTTCACTTTATAACTTATAATGTAATTCTTTCGTACTTGAAAATTGCTACAATTTGTTTTGGGAAGTTGCAAAATTATTACAATGTTACTTTATGTCATGGCTCATATTCGGAGAAAACTTCGTAGAAAATTGTGTACGCTTGGCAATTAGCCTCTTCAAAGAATATTTCAAATTCTGTAATACCTGTGATTTTCAAGTACAAAAGCGGTGATAAATATTGCAGTTCTCTAACTATGCTTCATTGGGCTCTAAATCTCTAATTGCATTTTTTTATGGTGGGAATTATGGATAGGCTATTGATCTAGACCCTAGTGATGCTACATATTTCTCAAATAGAAGTCTCTGTTGGTTTCGTCTGGGGCAAGCTGAGGAGGCACTAGCCGATGCTAAGATATGCAGAACATTAAGACCAGATTGGGCCAAGGCTTGTTATCGCGAGGGGGCAGCACAACGCCTTATGGAAGTAAGTATTTTCTATATCACATCACTCACATGTATATCATGAAATAGGCTTGTCAACTGATGTCGAATCCCTTCACGTTTTTTAGAGATTCGAGGAAGCAGCAAATGCTTTTTATGAAGGTGTTCAGCTCGACCCTGAAAATAAGGAGTTGGTTACTGCTTTTAGGTAATTTTGGAATTCTTTTTTGCTCTTCCAATTGTTGTAATCAAAGTGATGTTTGCAATGCATTTTTACTTGAAATGTGGAATGATGCCACCAAATCATTGTATTTCTTAACTTAACAGAGAGGCTATTGAAGTCGGGAGGAAACATCACGCGGCTCAACAAGCAAAGAAAGAGGATGCTGTGGCATCATGAGCTTGGAGAAAGTCTGAGAAAGTTTTTGGGGAAATTTTTGTTGGTACAATTATTTTTTAGTGAGATAAATTTTGACAATGATTCAACACTTTTGAATATAGAGTTTTGCAATATTTATATTGTTCAGCTTCTCTCAGCATTGCTAATGTTATCCTATCTTCTTGAAGTGTAGTGTTCTCTTATACTTCCATGTCTACAATTATAGCTTCAACAGACTACTATACAACCAAAACTATACAGTAGAGTATAATATTATGTACATAGCTCTAATATACTCTGATGTCATGCATTCTCATGGAAAATATAGACTCAAAATAACTAAGTTACTCAAATAAATACATTATTTTTGCATGACACAAATGGCCCTACTTCCAAAACCAACCTGTCTTTCTTTAGGGAGATGAAGGAAACTCAACTACACAAACCTTCGTCGGTAGGATTCAAATCTTTGATCTCAAAGTTACAAGGTGAAGCTCCTACCAAGGACCAATTACCAATAACATAAAATACTACTTATCCCTCTAAAGGAGGAATATGACTCTAAGAATATATACAAGTACTATTTTTTTGGGTGTTAAGAGAGTAACAAGGGTGGGGATGAGAATCGATCCCTAGATCTCTTGGAATCGGGAAGGAAGCTTTAATCACTTAAGTTATCCTTCACTCTCACGACTCTAAGAATATATTGCATATACATATTATATCTAATTTGGTACCCTTTTGAGTAGGTACTTCATACATAAAATATAACATATGCATATAATATTCATGCTCATAAACATTGTCCAATAAATTACGAATCGTTGACAAATTATTACCACTCTAGCACAAAATTAAAGTAAGAAATTGTGTACTCCGTACATGACTCCTCCTTTTGCCTATGTACTAGTGGCACACGGCGCGCGTAAACGCGCCGTGTTTTACGCGAAAATACATTATGAAAAATATGTTAATTTGTATGTGTGATGAAAATTTTGAGTTACATTAATCTGCTTACTCATGATATCTTAATTATCTAACTTAATTTTATTATTGCCTAATACAGTTTAGTTCAAAAGAATAACACCAAATACTCAAAATAGTACTTAAGATACGTATTGTTTCCATATGACAAATTGCAATTGATCATTACTTCTCTTTTGCATTTGTATACAACGGAACCTCCTGCCTAGATTCCCATAATCCCAGGTCCGGTGCTGCTGCTGCCTTGCACATGCTGCTACAGCACTGTCCTGCACTGTCCAAAGCTTGGTGCCTTGCTACAGTTGCTGCTACTGCATTGTGTTGCTGCAAAGTACTTGAGACCAGGCCCAAGGACYGCTGMTGYTGTACATCTACCTTGGGTGCATCCCCTGTCCACCCTCACGATCATTCTCTCCCTRAATCAATAACCAAATAMTGAAAGAAAAGAATAGTACACCATGACTACTTGGCAAGAYAGAAGTTGCTATACATGGAAGATCAGGTCCAACAAAAGCATGAAYCAAAATTTTTGACTTAAATTAAACTRACAAAGTAATRCACCGAAAAAGTCACTTGATYAGGACATATGATTGYTAACTGATATTAGAAATTAGGAGTCATCTTACAAAAAWTAGTTGACATATCTTAGCTATTTTTCATCATTAAAATTATTTTACATCTCGATTATGAAATAATTAATATAGTTTGATAGCTTTTTCAACAAGGTGGTGCAACAACATAAAGCAAGGCTTCAAAAGACGTTTAGACAATTTGATAGCTTTTTCAACAAGGTGGTGCAAGAACATCTAAATTCACAACGAGAATACAAGGGAGAAAAGGACCTCCTAGATGTTTTACTAAACGTACAGAAGGGCGATTCTAGTGAAATGCCTCTAACTATGGACAATGTCAAGGCTCTTCTATTGGTAAGACGTTACATTAATTATTTCTCGGTCTTATCGAAACATTTCAGTTTATTACATGCAAAAGACTAATTGTATTGTGTGAAGGATATGTTTGCTGCAAGGATAGATACAAGTTTCATAACCCTAGATTGGAGAATGACAGAGATGATAATGAACCCCGAAGTGATGAAGAACGCACAAGCAGAAGTGAGAAGAATAGTAGGAGAGAGAAAAGTTATCTTAGAAAGTGATTTACCACAACTTCACTACCTCAAAGTTGTTATCAAAGAAATATTCCGCCTGCATCCCCCTATACCGGTACTTACCAAGAGAGTCCATTAAAGACGCTACTATCAAAGGTTATGACATCCCTGCAAAAACAAGGATTTTCATCAATGTCTGGGCCATAGGGAGGGACTCAAATTCCTGGAAAGATCCAGAAATATTCAATCTAGAAAGGTTCCTTGGCAATGCAATAGATTTCAAGGGACAGGATTTTGAGTTGTTACCTTTTGGTGCAGGAAGAAGAGGATGTCCGGGTATCACTTTTGGAACAGTTATGATAGAGCTTGCTCTAGCTCAACTACTCCACAGCTTCAACTGGAAACTTCCCCCAGGAGTTGAAACCAAAGATCGTAAGACATCTAACTTGAATGTCATTGCCAAACCACAACTTTCCTGAAGATACTATGAGAATTTGATAAAAAGAACCAAAAAAGACTTGTTACCAAGAGATTGTACTTGTATTATATTGGCTCAATCAGCTGCATAAGTGTAATAAACACAAGAAGCAAACAAGCCTGTGAAAATGCAATATGTCATGCATAATTGAAAATTAATTCCCAATGAATATTGCAACCGGATGTACGATTTTTACAGAAAATTACATAACATTACAAGTAAGCTGATCATTCTTCGGTCATTTGTAGATTATGAAACAGATATCAGATGTCTATCAGCAAAGGTATCCTAACAAATCCCACCAAATAAAAAATGCAACTGCATCTTGAAAGCTTATCCTATAACTTTTAACCTCTACCTTTCATCATGAATGCTGCTCTTCAATGAATATGTAGACCTTACTTGTCAGAAGCTTTCANGAAGTTTTACTAAACGTACAGAAGGACGATTCTAGTGAAATGCCTCTAACTATGGACAATGGCAAGGCTCTTCTATTGGTAAGACGTTACATTAATTATTCTTGGTCTTATCAAAACATTTCAGTTTATTACACACAAAAGACTACCTGTATTGTGTGAAGGATATGTTTGCTGCAGGGATAGATACAAGTTTCATAACCCTAGATTGGAGAATGACAGAGATGATAATGAACCCCGAAGTAATATAATGAAGAACGCACAAGCAGAAGTGAGAAGAATAGTAAGAGGGAAGAAAGTTATCTTAGAATGAAAGTGATTTACCTCAACTTTACTACCTCAAAGTTGTTATCAAAGAAATATTCCACCTGCATCCCCCTATACCGGTACTTACCAATTCCCAAGAGAGTCCATTAAAAACGTTACTATCAAAGGTTATGACATCCCTGCAAAAACAAGGATTTTCATCAATGTCTGGGCCATAGGGAGGGACTCAAATTCCTGGAAAGATCTAAAAATATTCAATCTAGAAAGGTTCCTTGGCAATGCAATAGATTTCAAGGGACAGGATTTTGAGTTGTTACCTTTTGGTGCAGGAAGAAGAGGATGTCCGGGTATCACTTATGGAACAGTTATGATAGAGCTTGCTCTAGCTCAACTACTCCACAGTTTCAACTGGAAACTTCCCCCAGGAGTTGAAACCAAAGATCGTAAGACATCTAACTTGAATGTCATTGCCAAACCACAACTTTCCTGAAGATACTATGAGAATTTGATAAAAAGAACCAAAAAAGACTTGTTACCAAGAGATTGTACTTGTATTATATTGGCTCAATCAGCTGCATAAGTGTAATAAACACAAGAAGCAAACAAGCCTGTGAAAATGCAATATGTCATGCATAATTGAAAATTAATTCCCAATGAATATTGCAACCAGATTTACGATTTTTACAGAAAATTACATAACATTACAAGTAAGCTGATCATTCTTCGGTCATTTGTAGATTATGAAACAGATATCAGATGTCTATCAGCAAAGGGATCCTAAYAAATCCCACCAAATAAAAAATGCAAYTGCWTCTTGAAAGCTTATCCTATAACTTTTAACCTCTACCTTTCATCATGAATGCTGCTCTTCAATGAATATGTAGACCTTACTTGTCAGAAGCTTTCATGTTGTACAGTTTCTCCTCCAGAAAAGTTCAGAAAAATTTCATAGGTTGCCCAACTTTGAATAATTATACAGAACAATATAATACTAAATAACATAAGATCCCACCATTGAGTATTCAAAGCATATAAAGATATACAAATAATCACTGGTTCAACTTTCATATTCACAACAAAAAAAATCAGATTCARTAAACAGTCTAGTTACGATGTCACCCTGACTTTGAACTCCGCCTTGTATTTGCAGGTGAGGTTTTCATTTGTGGCACATGCAATACTGTTCCTCCTTTTATGCCATCTGAATCAGTTATGCTGCCAAATTTTCTTTGTGCTTCCATATAGATTTTAAGATCTCTAATGTTAAAGCCAAAATATGTTAATGTACGAAATGCAGGATTCTATTATAAAAAAATATCATTGAAACCAATTGATTTATCACTTTTTCTCTAAGCATTTTCATGCAAAATCACCAATAATATTTTTTCAGTTAGATAAATACTGATCATAATTTGATTGATGTAAATGTGACATATTAACAACTCTTAATTAAGATTTATCAGATTATGAGGACCAAATACCAAGAAAGAAATAAAGAAGGAAAAAAGCGGCGAGTCGACTTAGTAATCAACAACTCTAATGAAAATAATATYCTGCTAATTCCTAATTACTGTAGTTTACTACAATGCAATTAGTTAAACGAAGTTGATAAACTATGACCAAGTACGTGTTTGGCAACTTGTTCTTTCCACTACAAAAAGGATTGCTCGTTAAGCACCCTAATATCATCATCAACAAATAGAAATTACTAATCACATTAAAATGAATTCACGAAGCATCATTGCTTTCATTGGTGTTCTAGCTGTGATTTCGAGCATTGCATATGCTACTAATCCAACCCAACTCCAAGATTTTTATTATGTAAGCATCAAAGATCACCATAATCTCGAGTTTTATTGTGCGCGCATTTAATAAGCTTGCCGCACATATCACCAAAGATCATTTGGCAGCGTTTAAATTCAAATTACTCATTTGATTTTCAATTTTTCACAGCACATTCTTCAAAAGGCTCAACTAAATTCTACAAATCAACTCTTGAGCAGTGACTTAGAGAACGAGGAGATATCAAACTAAAACAACACTAACCCTAAATTTCACATTTAGGGTTCGATTCAGCGAAAAAAGTGACACTAAAATCATAATCACTGACAAAACACAATCACTAAATTACACATTTCAGGCCCAATTCAACAACAATCATACTAAAATCACAATCACTGATCCATACACAATCCCTAAATTTCGCATTTCTGGTTCAATTCAACAACAGTCACACGAAATTCACAATCAACAACACATAAACAACCAAGAAAACACTAATTCAATATTTGAAAATGCCTAAAAAAATCATAGCAAAATCAATTAGAACCCTAATTGAACCCTGAAAATTCTGAAACCCAAATTGAATTCGAACAACCAAGAAAAGCCTAATTCAAATCCCAAAAAAAACCCCAAAGAAAACAAAAAAAAACCACCAAAATCAACACAAATCACAAATCAACCGAACAAACAATGGACTAACCTCATGCCACAAACAGCCCTGCCGATGAAGCATCCCAGCTTGAACAACCAAAGAGGGGTGCATGGTTCGCAGCACAAAACACTCAAGCTAAACCGCGAAAAGGAGATGAAAATGGATAACTGAGTATCGATAACTGAGAGAGAAAAGGAGATGAAAATGGATGGGATGAGAGAAGACGAGATGAAAAGGAGATGATATGGATGGGATGAGAGAGCAAGATGATAATGGAGAAATGAATGCAGTGTGTAGAACGTAGATGAGTGAATGACAACCGAGTAGCAACTCATGGATAGAATGAATGGCATGCTGTAAATATCAAAGTATACGGAGGACAGTATCATAACTAATATTTGGAACAAAGTTAAAACTCACACATTTATGATGTATGGGATATACAACATATTAATTTTTACTACTACGTACAATTGTAAGTATCAATAATACATCTATTTTACTTCCTCTCGTATACTTCTACATTGTTCTTGTATCACTAATCGACTTCTACTCTTAACACAGAAGAGGCCTCTCTTAAGTAGGCCGAGGCAAGTTCCAACCTAACTCGACTTGGTCTATCTTAAAGTGTAGTTAGAGTACCACCAATGGTGAGTGACTCAAGTTTTTCACTATATTTCTTTCTCTTTCCATTTTTTTGATACATCATTTTTAAATAATTTGGATCACTATCATGGGTTACCTCATTTTCTCACTTACAATAGTGAGCATCCTCATCCTCCTCTCTCCTATGTTTTCCCTTACCCAACCATATACTATCTACTTCCTCCTCGCCATATGTCGCAATAACCATAAATTACATGAAAAATGGGTCATGTAATGGATCATGTGATGGGATGCCCCTTATGTGGGGTGCTTCTCCATCTCATGGGTAACCCAACTTAGAGCATAGCAATAATTAGGTGCCTCGTGATGAGAAGGGTAAATCACCCCATTGTAGATGGGGAAATGCTATTCAAAGTCGCAAATGACTTAAAACGAAGTATGTTCGAACAAGTTTCCATTTTTACCCTTATCCCAAAAAATACCCCACGACTATTCCACCACCTCGCAATCACCATGGCGCCCAAACTAGGTGGTCGAGCCATGGGTGTCTCGCCTAGTTTGGGCATCATTTACAATTTGAAGTCCAAATACTCCCAGGCAACCCAACCATGTCTCCCTCGTCTAGTTTGGGTGCCTGAGAGCTTATTTAAAAAAAAATTGCAAAGGAAATCTTCATTTTAAGTCGTTTGCCACTTCGAATAAAATTTCAGTTGTGGGTGCTCTTAACCATTTAGGTTGAGCGCCCATGCCTGTGTGTAGACCTGGCAATTTCACCCTACTCCGATGGATATTCGATCCATTTTCGTGGATGAAAATCCAAAAATTTCTGGATTTTAATCGGGTGATGGATGGGTCGAGTCGGATACGKGTGAAGGTGCATCCGTCCGTCACCCGACCCATCCACCAGATAAATCTACCCATCCGCTTATTTATACAACAAAAATATATATTTTATTAAAATTTTATACTTTTATTTTCTTTTACCCATTTATTCCTATCGACCCAACACAATAAATAATAGGTTTCTTGTTATTCGTATCTTGAAATTACTTTATTGTTGTGAAATAAGAGGTTAAATCCTTAGAGAATAGTGAAAATTTGTCCAATAAAAAAAATTAATACAAAATCCGTTAAAAATCCGATCCACTCGATCCATCCATGGATGATGGGTGGTGGATGATTCGGGTGATGGATGGGTCGGGTGGAGACCAGATGGTTCGTGGATTGAGATCCACCTGACTCATCTCCGATTCATTGCCAGGTCTACTTGTGTGGCGTGTGTGCGTGTGCAGTGCATCGTGCTAGGGTCGTAGTCGTAGTCTATTTTTGGATCGATTTGTATCTTACACGGTATAGACCACAAAAACAATCGAATCACATTTGCTCGAGAACCAGCAAAAGATGCATTGCTCAACCAACTTCCATCTACTTCATCATCATCCACTTCGATGGACTCAACTCCTTTCTCTCTCCTCTCCTTCTTCACTTCTCTCCTTCTCAACACACTCTCTTCTTCATCCTCATAATTCGTCATTCAAAATTTACTCTCATACCACTCTCAAGCTCACTGCCATGGCTAAACAAAGTGTCCCCACCAAAGAGACTGACTTTGCTTCAAGTAATACCGAATTCCCCACTTCAAGTTCTGATTTTTTTATGGGGTTTTGCTTTCGTCAATTGTGTACTCATATTATTGGATTGCGCTTATTAATGGGGTTTAATTTGTTTGTGTTTTTGTGAAGGTGCTGATTTGCTGTTCCAGTCACCATTGAAGATTGTAGAATATCCTGACCCAAGACTTAGAGCCAAGAACAAGCCAATCGATAAGTTTGATGATAATTTGAAGAAATTGGTTGATGAGATGTTTGATGTTATGTACAAGTAAGTTTGATGTTTGATGCATTAATGGTTTTATTGCTTAAAAATGTGATTTTGACAGTATACAAAATTGCGCGAAAATTTTCAGATGAAATGATACTATTATGCTACTTGATAATTTCTAATTGTGTGATAACCCTTAATGAATACCGAGGAATAGCCTATGCTGCACACTTGCACAGAAACTTATATTGGAATTGAAAATATCCATAATCGGATGTTATGCGTTTCGTTGTTTAGTTAGCCTTTGGCTACACTTTCTTGGAGCTGTTATGACTTATGATTTTGTGAAATATGCAAAATTTATATGAACTGTGTTAATTTGGTGGTATTTCTAAAGTGAAGGAATAACTTAATTTTGAAGTGTAATTCATGTACATTGAATCTGGGCATTGAGCTATTGATGTTGTAAAAATGGACAGGGCTCACATAGTGTCAGGACTGAGGAGTTATAGTGACAAAATAGGTTAAAAAAAATCCATGTTTTTTGGTAGAGAAAAGCCATAAAGTCAAATTTATTGTGAACCCGATATGTGAAAAAAAAACAAAAAACAAAAGAGTTTATGTGACAAGGTAAAAAGAAAATGAAACTAGGTAAATAAAATAATGCTCATGATAAGTATCAAAGTTTGTCACCGGGTTGTCCTCACCATTGTGTGAGGCCTATCATTTTCATTATGTTGTGTTGCATACTAGTGTGTGCGCCTTAAGAGGAGTTTAATATCGAGGTGTCCATATGCCTGCGTGCTGTGATGTGTCTAAGTGATAGATAGATGTGTTATTACAATTGTAACAAGGTTATAGTGCATGGAATAAATACAGTACAGAGGGGAATACATGTTTTAATCAAGTATTACAGAATTAGAAATGAAAAAGTGCAATCACACATGTAGAATGATTGAAAAAATTCTATGTCATGCAATCATTTTTTCAACAAGGAAAKAGGAACTTGAAAAAATAGTCATAAGTTGATGCGCGTGGACGCGTGGTATATAGAAATGTAGCAATGCTTGCCCTACTCTAAATTCTCTATTTTACTTTATAATTCTCTATTTTTCCATTACCCTTTTCAACACGGGTAAAGATTGTTAATAGATTTGTGTGAAGGAAAACGTCTGTTTAGGTTTGGAGCTGCATTTTTACAAATAATGAGATGAAAATTTCTATAGGGTACTCAATAATCGATGTTTATTGTCGCGTACCAAAAAAGGCCACAAGACCAAAAAGAATAAGGCATGCATGATGATCGAAAATTACCCTGCCAATACTTCTTTTTCATCTTTATTCTAAGTGATATTTTGACTTGTGATAGAATTTAACAATGTTTCTGGTTGGAGTTGAGTAGCGATTATCATAGGTCATGCCTTTTATTTAAAGGGTTGTAAACAAAATTTGTTGACTTCCTTTTCCACAGAACTGATGGGATTGGACTCTCAGCTCCTCAAGTAGGCGTCAATGTCCAGCTTATGGTATTTAATCCAGTTGGTGAACGTGGTGAAGGAGAAGAAATTGTTCTTATAAATCCAACAGTGAGCAAGTACTCACTAAAGAAAACACTGTTTAATGAAGGCTGTTTATCCTTTCCTGGATTATATGCTGATGTACAGGTACTTTGTGACGCAGTTTCTTATATTGCTTTTATTGAAGGAGCTGTTTATCTGTAATTCTGTATTCGGCTGCAAAATTGTCCAATTAGCTGAGTACAATTGCCAGTGAGATGGTCATGCCTGAAGTGGTCAGTCTCTTTTAAGTTGGTAATATATGCTTTGCTGTAGTGCCATAGTGCTAGTGATTTGACCAAGGGTTACCTTCTAGGGTTTGAGTTTGTAACTTGGATGGGAGAAACTAAATAGCCAAATGCATGAAAAGAATGGTTGAGTTTTCTTTGCAAAAAGATAGTCTCGACTATAGTTAAAGATAATTTGATAGAGAAATGCAGTGGAGTGACAGGAAATTGGTCTCCTCATGTCATAGTTTACGTGCAATGCTTGCAGTGTTAAAAACTTGTTACACTGCTATTCTCCTACACGAACAAGTTCCTCTTGCCATCAACTGTGTTAAATTGTCCCCTCTAAGTTTTTCTGAAACAAACGATCTACAATCTATGTTTGCAGAGACCGGAATCTGTCAAGATTGATGCCAGGGATGTCAGTGGTTCAAAATTCTCAGTCACTCTATCAGAACTTCCTGCTCGCGTATTTCAACACGAGTTTGACCATTTGCAGGTACGACATGATAGTTTTCTTGCTCTTCTTGGCATTTTTTAACAAAGTAGATATTCCTCAATTAGCGAAGCTATCAATATTGATTTCTTCATATATGTAAATATATTGTATACGAACATACGACAAAAGGAAAATAGTATAAAGATATTCCTCGATCAACTATATACTGTGAGGTACAAGTGTTCCATTCCCCTTGTCAATATATATCATCAATTAATTTTGTTGATCAAACATCAAAGCATGAAACTCTTCTCCTCTGTTGTCCAGATTTCATATATGTCCAGATTTCACATATGTGAATCTTCTCACAGAATTACTTGATTGTATCACCCACAGTTGAAGTTGAGTTGAGGGATCCATTTAATGATTTAATAGAAGAATCTTTTTCTACACTGACATTTCATCAGCTAAATTTGAAGCGGGAAGCTCTATAAAAATTGTTTTGGTAGTCTTTTATCACTTCTTTATAAAACAATTTTATCTTGCCAACTTTCTTTTTATTTCTTATTTTAAATTTCTAGGGTTTTTCTCATTGGTAGCCTTCTATTTTTGTACTTTCTTGTTGGTATCCTTAAATTTTTTTTATTATCAAAAACAGCCACCAATTTTTCACTACTAATTAAACATAACCAATTTAATCTTATTTAGGTTAAATCAAACATTAAATCCCCTAATCCTGGTTAAATTAGACTAAACTACCCTTCCCCCACTCATCCATTTCTCTCTCTTCAAACCCATTTTCATCCATCATCTGACCTCCAATTGCCACCGCCCTCACCGCAGTCCTCCATCCATCACCTCCATCTTCAAACCACACCTACCAACGCCTCCTCTCTCACGCACAGCGGTGACATCAGTTACCCACACCCACCACCATTAAACCAACGTCGAACCTCCCCCCTTCACCAGCACCCTAACTCAAACCCTAACACCACCACCGTTCGAATTCGTGTTCGAATTCAAGTTCGTGGGATCGATTTCGTGWATTTGTGATTCTCTGCTGCCCCCTTTTTTCGAATTCAAGTTTGTGGGATCAAGTTCGAATCTATTTGCTAGGTAAACTATAGCGAAAACCTCAATCACTGGTGCATCGTTGGCGGCATCAACAACAATAGGCGGCGGTAGGCGGCGGCGCAGCATACTCGACGAGCAATGCCTCCTCTCCTCCGCAACAAACATGAGAGACTGCCTACGAGCAGTCAAGCTGTTGGCGATCTGGGTGATGGTGGCGGTTTAGTTGGTGGGGGAAGATGTGTGGTTGAGAGTGGTAGGTAGTTGAGAGTGGTTTCGAGAGACGAGAGTGTGTTGCTGTTGTGGTTGTTGTAGCTTTAGATTAGGAATTAGGAATTTTTTTTTTTTTATAATAAGGGTATATTAGTAAATTTAACTAGTTTTTAGGGAGAATTAGAGTAAAATGACTATTTTTAATTATTAGTGCAAAATTGATGGCTATTTCTGATAATTAAAAAAAAATAAATTGAAAGCTACCAATGAGAAACTGCAAAAATAAGAGGAAAACCCAAATTTATATGTGTGTACATAAAAGCCTGTCAGCTTCTCATGTTTTGAACAGCAACGGAGACTTGTATTCTTCTTTCTGAATATCTTGTGTTGTAAATTAGCATAGCATTTGACAGAATAAAGTAATTAAGAGATGAAATGTGTGGTTTTAGGAAACAACATGGGTAGAATTGATTAGTTTTTGAATAAAAGGTAATTAAAGATAGTTATAACTTATAAGCCATTGAGATGCTTGTTCTTTCCAAATCGAACAACTTCAATTCTCATCAACATTCAGCATAAGCATTCCCTCCTCTACTCTATTTATAAGAAAACTAACTTGCTAACCTATTTTTCAATCTGCCACTAACCAACCTATTTGGCATAGACTACCCTTTCCCCACTCAGCTTGTTCATAATTTGTTGCCGCCTCTTGCAATGACCAGGTCTCCTTTTGTTTTTAATTCTTGCCTAAAAACGCCTTTCATCACGAGAATCCTGCAAAACATCAAACAACTTATAGACCATTGTCTTATTTCTGGAAATTGGTTGTTTGAGTTCATTCACATCTCACCATTTTTCATTGTTCACTCCCTTCAGACCTTTAGCCCAACCTATTAAGCCTTTTTGAAGTTTTGAGTGCTTTAAGAACCTCCTTTCTCTTCTGATACTAAAGCCTTTGAGTATGTCATTTAATCTGGCAGGATGTGGTTTACATTTTTTGTATTCTATTTCTTCTGATTTAAGTGCTCTTCTAAATGACCAAAGCAAAGAATTTTATTGATTTTACCTCACATTCTTGATACTGTGTTTGGATGAGAAAGAAAGAAGGAAAGTAAGGGGAGGGGAAAAAGTAAGGTTCATTTCCCCTCCAAATCTCTCTAAATTTGGAGGGATTGAACTCATTAAAGAGGGTGCGAAATGGATCCCTCTCTCTCCCTCCCCTTCCTTTCCCCGAACCTTTTCCTATCCTAAACAATAGAAATCTCCCCCTTCCTTTCCTTCCAATTTCATGTATCCAAACATAGGATGAGCCTTGACCGATATGTGCTGCTCTGTTGCCTCTGATCAACAATTAGATTGACAGTGAAATGCTGCAACAAAATTTTTATTAATGGTTTGAGACTATTACAACTGCTAAAACCACCTGTAATTTGGGGTAGAATTAGTGTACAATGAAAATTTTAGCTTCATTAGCTTCCTAAAAAGTGGGAATATTTAGCTTCATTGACTTTAATTTGCATCTTAGTTTGTTTCTAAAATATGGCTATTTCAGGGCATCCTCTTTTTTGAGAGAATGACTGATGATGTTCTTGACACTATACGCGGTGGTTTGCAGGTAATTTTACTGTTCATTGCTCATATTTTTCTGTCCTCAGAGGGATTTTCCTGGCATTTGTTTGGAAAAGTATCACTATATCGAACTCTTAACTTTGAATTTATACAAAATTAATAAGTGCTTTGTAATAATTAAAAAACTTCAACTAAGATGCTGAAATAAGCATTTCTTTCTTTTTCTTTAAGGCGAAGTAAGCATTTCATGAGTTTTCTTGCTCATTATTGTTTCACTTGGCATTTGCATATTATTTATACGATCGATCGGAAGCCTCTGTCAAGTGCATTTATGATGATACAAAGTACCCATGTTGGACTTGGCTATTTTGTGAAAATTTTCAGTAAATTTGGCAAATACTTAGGGTGTACAATTATTAGATTTATATCTGTGAAAATTTGGATTAGCAATTAAATGATGGAAGTCTGTCTTACTCAACTGAAGATTGTCCAACCTCCCTACTCTTGTAGTTTGGATCCTATTCTCGTTTACCATTTGTTTGATTTAAAGGAAATGGATGGAAAGGAAGGGAAGAGAAATGGAGAGATAAATTATCCTTCATTTGAATAACAAATGAGGAAGGAAAGGAATTGGAGAGGAGACAAATAGAGGGATTAAATTTTAATAAGATTGATTCCTCTCTCGTTCCCTTCCCTTCCCCTCCCTCCCTTTCTTATCTAAATAATCTCTCTTGTTTGTATCAAGGATTATGAAAGAATAGAAGACAAAGGGAAGGATTCATTTTCCTTGCCTGAACATCACCCCTCTGCTTAATCAAATTTTAATTTTATTATTTTTTGGCAAGGGGCCTTCAAAATTGAATATTGAAGCTTTAAGAGTTCTCCTTTTTGTTTAAACTCTTCAAGCTTAAAAAATTTGCAATAACATATTACTGTCCCTTTTCGCTTTTTCTGATTAGGCGTTGGAGCTAAAGTACGAGAAAAGTACCGGGTTCCCAAGTCCTGAGAGGATTGAAACTCGTAAAAGAAAAAAGGCTGGTGTTGGCTTCGGTAAATCTTGATTGTAGATATTACACCAGGAAAATCTGACTTCAAAGTTATATTAGCATATATTCTTCATATTACCTCCCTTTTTTTTCAACCTATTGTTACTTCATGCCTTCTAAGTTCTAAGAAGAGGGATTCACAGTTGAGATTCTGCCGAGGCAAGGAAATAAAAATTAGTTGAGATTGTGCTGAACTGCTGAAGAGACTATTCACATATGCCGCTCAATGTATGTCGCGTAGACTGTAGAAGACCGTTTGAAGCTTTTTGTTGAATGTTCAATTATACTATTCGCGTGTTCAAGCTTTGATTAGTTCCACCAGACCACCACCACAGTTACTGATAAAAAGGAAATCTGTACTGTACCAGCTCGCCGGAGCTCAACTCAACTTGATTATTTGTTAGATTGTATTTAAACATGTTGCCCAAATGTTATATACTTGTTTATGAAGTAAACATTAACACATAAAGTGTAAGAACAATATATTAACCGTAATGGTTGATACAGAGTACTATCGGTTGGAGTCTGGGATGTGGTGACTGGTGAGAATAATACTTGTGCGTTGTATAAAGTATTAACATTGTTAATGGAGAAGCAAAATTAAGATGCGGTGTGCTTTAATGTGTCTTTTTTATATACAACTAGATTAGCCCCGTGTGTTGACTTTATTCTATTTTATTATTGTTATAGCTGTGTAGGAAGTTTATGCATGAATTTATATTGTTGATTTAATGTTATCGGTAATTAAATTTTTTAAAAAAACGCACTTCAAAAGTTGAATTGAATTATGAGAAAAATGATCAATAGGTCGCTTGACTATATAAATTATTCCTAATTTTTCACTCGAATAGTACATGTACTCCCTCCGTCACGAAATTGTGGAAAAACTAGTATGAACTTTTCTTAACTTGCTAAATAGTGGTAATGATGGTTAGGTGAAAGACATGTGTGAAGTTGTTGGATTAGTGTTCAAATTTTGGTGGGAAATAGAATGTGTCCAAATATTTGAGTAAAGTGGTCCCAAAATTTTTTGGCACCCCACGTGAATCTGAAATGAGTGTTTTTTTGTGAGAAATTTTGATTTCCCTCCAAAAAAACAGCTTTCATCCAAATTTCAAACACCCTTTTTCTTTGCTTATAAAAGCATTCACTACAACTTTCATTCCATTGTTCATTTTTTACATCATCCAAAAACTGACTTCCTTTCTTCCCTTCAAAAAGTTTTTACATAATCCATATCCACCATTACATTTATTTCAACATCATCAATTCTCCAAAAAAAAAAAAAAACAGAGAAGGGTACTCCTACAATTGTCCAACAGCTTCATCATTTCAGTCACTCCTTCCTTCAACACAAAATGGAAGCAGAAGATGATGGGTTTTACTCCATGGATCAGCTACTACTGGACAATGATCTTGTGGCTTCATCTGCAACAACAAATCAGTAGTTTGAGATACCAAAAATCAAAGATTTAAGTGAAAAACAAAAGGAAAACATCATCGAGGTTCTTTAGACTAGGGCTGTGCAGAAATTTCCGACTCCGATTTTCCGATACGATATACGGTTTTTTTTTCGAAAATACGGACTTCCGATCCGGTTTTTTTAAATTCGGAAAACCGGATCGAATATCCGGTTTTTAAATTCGGAAACCGGATCGAAACCGGAATGCCAAATTTAAAAAYCGGATATCCGAATTTCCGAATTATATGTAAAATTGGGCTTTTAAATTCGGAAATCGGAACGGATATCCGGTTTTTAAATTCGAAAAATCGAATATTGAGCCAAAATGATTGGATTTTAATTAAAAATTGCCTTTAAAATCACGCAATATTAAGCTCCAAACCGGATTCGGATATCCGTTTTTCCGATCCGATTTTTTCGGATATCCGGAAATTCGGAAATTCGGGTTATTCGGATCGGAATCGGAATAAAAAAATAGATTTTCGAAAWTTCGGATATCCGGAAATTCGGATCGAAATTTTTCCGGTATCCGATTTTGAACAGCTCTACTTTACACAATGCAAGTGGGTGGGAATCTTCCCTACGGAGCACAATCCAAGGTAGCAAGCAGATTCGGGGTCAGTAAACCTGTTGTATGCAGACTATAGGCTAAGTGTAGAGATGCAGTTGCTAATGGTGGTGTTCTAGATGTCAGAAATAAGAAAAAGGGTAGAGCAGGAAGACCATCAAAGTATGAAAACTCTGAGGATTGGTTARCTTCTGTACCACTTAATCTGAGAGGGAATTACAGGTCTATGCTGGTGCTCTCAATGTGTCACACACTCACATATATAGGCTCTTAAAATCAGGTAAAATCAGAGCACATACATCACCTAACCACCCAAATGTGTCTGATGTCAACAAGTTGCAAAGAATGAAGTGAATACTTCAACATATTGAACCAGAATGGCAAGGACAACCCCCAAGGTTTGTAGATATGCAAGCAAGGGTTCACATTGATGAAAAGTGGTTTTATTTCAATCCAAGCACACGGAGGTTCTACATGTTACCCAAAGAAGCAGACCCCTTCAGAAGTTGCAAGAACAAGAATTTCTCAGAGAAGGTTATGTTCATGGGAGTGACTGCAAGGTCGGTTTATGATGCAGTTGGAAACTGTTTGTTTGATGGGAAGCTTGGGATATTTCCATTTGTGTACAAGGAAAGGGCCAAAAGAAGGAGCAAGAACAGAGAGGCAGGGACATTAGAGACAAAAGTTTGCAAAAATGTAAACCAAGATGTCACAAGGGAAATGATGGTTAAACATGTTGTTCCATGCATTAGGGAAAAGTGGCCAACTTGGTTGTCAATGGACATAGTAATTAAACAAGATAATGTCAAGGCTCACTTAAAGGATACTGACCCCATTTGGAGGGAAGAAGCAACCAAGGATGGTTTTAACATGCACCTAATCAACCAACCACAACAGTCCCCTGACTTCAATGTTCTAGACTTAGCTCTTTTTAGAGCTTTGCAAAGTCTCCAAAACAGAACATTCCCAAAGGACATTGATGATCTGATTGTAAAGGTGAAGGAAGAACATGACAACTATGACCAAGACCAAATGAGATATGCATGGATAACATTGCAGTGTTGAAGCATTGAAAGTGAAGGGAGGCAACAACTACAAGATCCCACATTTCAACAAGGCAAGACTCCAACAGGCAGGGACAGTTGAAGGAGCAAGTTGAAGTTGATTCAAACATCATCAAAGAGGCGGTAGACTATTTAAATGCAATAGAGGCTGAAGGAAGAGGTGAGGAAATAGGCATTGAAGAGATGGAATTTGATAACTAAGGTACAGTTTCTGTTCTTTTGCTTAAAGCCATTGTAAGAAAGGAATAGTATGGCTAAGTGTAGTGTCTGTCCTTTTGCTTAAAACCATTGTAAGAAAGGAATAGTATGGCTAAGTGTAGTGTTTGTCACTTTGTAAGAAATGATAGCAGATGTAATGGAGAATTTTTTGGGTTAAGAAATCCATCAGAGCTTGAGGCTTTCTCATATTGTAGGCACAATCTTGTGTCACCATCTGTCTTCACCTTCCCTGTCTCCACCTCATGGTTAAACCAGAGCTAGACATGAAACTGTGACAGGGCGGAAACAAGAAGCACCCCAATGAGTTGAGTCCCCTCATCATTTGGATATGGGCAACACAAGGGACTCAGACACAAACAATCAAACACACAAGACCTGGCCTGTAAACATGCATCAACCCTCTCACTTAGTCATTGAGGGAGTACATATCACACCAAGGCAGCATGTAAACGTATTCTATCATCACTCATCAGTGACAACCCCTAAGCAACTGCATCTCATTTTTGCCCAATTGAAAGAAGTCATAAAAATCAATTCATGGTTTAAAAATTGAGCAACAACCATCAACAATCAGTTCATGTTTTAAAATTTGAGCAACACCCATCAATATCCATCAAATATCACAAAAAAATGCATCAATAAAGCCATATTGTCCAACAAATCATCAAAACATCCATCAAACTTCATAAAAATATGCATCAAGTGATCACATTGTCCAACAAATGATCAAAACATCAATCAAAGTCATCAAATGGTCCATCCAATATCATCAAATGGTGCATCCAATATCATCAAAATCCATCAACTTATCCATGAAAATTCATCAATTTATCAGTCAACTAAAGAGCCACAGYAAACCATCAGTATAATCAAAATAAAACATGATAGGTAGGGTTAGAAATCAAACACGAAATCAGGATGCTTGTCAAATTCAGATTGGGGGAGCTTGAACAACAAGTCCCGGAGGTTGCAATTAGCACGCTGCATATCAACATCGCTCAATAGGGACTCAGAAGGACCAGCCTGATCATCTAAGTCAATGAAGATTGAAGGTCCAGCATCTTCAACGACATTCACGATGGCAATGACTTGGCAAGAAGAGTCAAAGGAGGAAGACTCCAGATCCACATCAGCCTCCCTCTTCACAACCTTCGCACATGGCTCCTCAATACCAAGAATAGAGAGAAAATAAAGTGTTGCTAGAATTATGTGACGGTCATTTTAGGAAAGTGTTTCCAGAATTGTGTGACGGAGGGAGTACAATTTATCAGAAATCAAAKGGATCGGAGTATAATGAGTAATGAGTAATTATGAGTAATTTAAGAAACTGTAAATTATTTCCCAAATTTGATTATTAATTTTGCTTGATAATTGATTCCATTTGACACTTAGGGATGTCTTATTTTTGGTTATTAATTTTTGAAATGATTTCCCAAATACTAATGATTTCAATAATGACATATCATGCAATTTTCAAGAGAAAGGATGGTAGAATGGTATTTTAGGTGGACACCAATCACACCATCACTACCTCCCGGTGATGTGGCACGGAAAATCCCTGACCACGTGTCCCCAAAATACTGGGTCAAAATGATCCACGTGGCAAACGCCACCGTATTTATTATCCAGAACCAAAACGGGACGGAGAACCGACGTTTCTACGCCAAAACGGTAGTAAGGAACGCTCGGAAGCATGGATGGATGACAAGTGTCACCCATCCAAGTGGTTCCTTGGTTTTTGAGGGATTCCCTATAAGTACCCCAAAAACCAAGGAAAAAACACACATGATCTCATAGCATTTATTGCAAAAACTCCCAACTACTTTCTCTCTCTAGCTTGGCACTTTTAATTTGAAGTGTTCTGCAGAAGGGCATATTGCTGAGTAGCCATGCGGAATTCGTAGGTTAGTCAAAGACACGCTATGGGGAGAAGTGGATAGTAGAGGTAAGTGCGGATGAGCTGCTCAACCTTCGACTTCTATAGCTTGAGGAAAAGGTAGCAGGTAAATAAGGAGCTGACCCGCGCAGTCTACTAAGAACTGTGATGCAAATGATCGGTCCAAAAGCAGATAGAAAGGAACAAAGCTTGATAATGTGGACTCTCTAAGTAATCATAAAGGTTGTGCTAACTCTGATAGGTAGAGATGTGTTTAAGAGCTGTTGCCATGCTGAGCTTGTGTTCTGAGCGAGTCGCTTTGGTCAAGTAATATATTATTTATAATTGGTTAGTCATTTTTTCTCTAGTCGAATCGAATATGATTATATTTATACCTACCTTATAGAACATGCATTGTAGGTCATTAATGGGAGGAAATTAGTTTACTATAACAATTGGTGTTATCTTGGTAGAGTGAGTGGACCGCGCTCTTACATTTTTTTTTTGGGAACGTGTTGAAAACATATGATACCTGAAATTATCTTCAAGTGCTACTGGGCATGTTACACTAGTTTCTTTGTTTAACCTATTGGTTTAATGATATATTTGTTGGAATTTTCAGATGTGTCAGAAAATATTATTTTCCATTATATGTCGACGTTAAAGCGAATTTTCACTATTGGCAGAGGAAGAAGCGTAATTTTGCACTATTGTATGATATGATGCATAAGTATATAGAGGGGGGGACTACGGGCAAATATACTTCTTTAAACTAGGATACTACCATAGTCATCAACCTATCTAGATATAGGATTATTCTTTTAACTCTTGGACCATTAATATTTAATACGAAGGTGAGTATAGATGTTATTGGGCTCTAGCTGATAGTCTTATAGAACTGTCAAGCTGGTAAGATGTACGGAATGAGATTAGTGTGTGGTGAATCTGGCGAGTATAAAGTATGAAACTGATAGAAATGTCACATGTTAGGTAAAGATATGATTGGGGTGGAGTGTGTTGGATAACTTAATAGAGATCTCGCATAGTCAATCGATGACCGTACTCATTTACGGAGTTAAGAGAATACATTCCGCATAATATGATAGCTCGGATATTGGATTGTCGCTCTTGATGTTGGGGCGCCTAAATATCAGTAATGATCAATAACGTCTCTCGCTTATCTTTATATAATAAGCGCTGGCAATAAAGTAATAGGTGAGTGTCAACTTCAGTTGATCAGTAGTAGTCATTGCGCGAGTAGGTAATATAATATTATACAACTCAGATACAACCTGTTTGATTTAGAATAGACTTTCTGCACAGACTATTGAAGTATACTCGATGTTTGAGAAGGGTAATTATTTAACCGTTGTTTTACAAATGACTGTAAGTGAGATAATAATTACAAATTTTGATTATCAATTGGACCTAACACAGTTCTAGCTATTGTAGCCAGATTCGCTATACTGTATATTGAATGATATGAGGAATTAACTTTGATTCTCACTCTTAGTAACTTAATTTTCTGATTTAAACTCAACCAAGAGAATTATAGATGCTCTTCAGAGTGCGGATCGATATTGATCCTCTTTACGCCGCTACTTACGAAATGGATATTCTCTTACTTTCTAGAGTGCTTAGCCTGTGTAAAGAATGTTCTGTTCGTTCGTACGCGACATCAAAGGACAATTTAATATCTACTCTTCTTTACAAAAATTGAACGGTGCCAAAACAAAGTTGTTAAATAAAATAAATATAGTTCGGAGTTTTTCTTCCAGGTTGGGAATTAGTAGTATTTATAAGATAGTATTGATTGTAACCTTACAAATGTATTTTATTATTGTATATCATTATCATTTCATCATGGAATAAGCCTCTTCTCCCGGCCTCGGGCTTGTATTATATTTAGACTAAAATACATTTTAAAGATAACTAAACCCATTTACGACTGGTAAAGTTTTGTTGGGTACTCTTTGTTGTATCATCAGTATAATTTGTAAGTATTGGTCCTCGCATAGAATTTTGTCTTGAGAATATAGGGTCTACAGTTTTGTATACCGGTGTCGCATTCATAAAGATGATCCTCTCTATGGTAATAGAGCCTGAACTTGATGTAATCACATTAAAAGACATGATAGTGACGCAGATGATGATACGGCTTGCATATGAATTTCAATCGAGATATAAACTAATTTTGTTGTTAGTTGTTCGCTGTAACGGGCCACTAACCAATGTTGTCGCCAATACTTCTTTCAGGAAGGCTAAGCTGAGTCTTTAAACTTTTCGTACATGTCACTCAGGCTTTGTGCTCTTTCCGTACACTCAGATAGGGTACACGCGATTCAACAAACCGTGCTGCACCATAATATTAGAATTCTGCTAAGTACCAAAACAGGTCCATGTTTAGTCATTTACATATTGTTTTATGGATACAATCTTTTTACGTTGCTTTTTTCGGGAATCTCAAGGTCCCATACTGACACTCTATGGCCATAACAAATCCTGTCACATGGATACTCAACTGTGCATGAGTATGAGATCATAAGCTCGGTATCTAAGCTCATGAATCGAGACTAACATAACGGAGAACTTGCTCAGATATGTGCGCACTCTAAGCTTCTATGCGTATGTGTAAGTTCTGTACTTGTGCGAAATGTCCACAGTTTATAATCTAAAAGAATTGATGACTTGGGGCCTAGTAGTGGGGGTCAGTCAATCATCATTCATATAATGAATGTTACAGACATACATTTAGAATGGTGGTTACAATTTTAAATAGCTTGTGGCGAATTGAGGTTCTCAAAAGGCTCATAGGCTCAGCTCTCTCTTTCTTTATAATATAGCGTTCCATAAATGTGGCGTAGGAAATCAAACCCATCACAAGTCGAAATTCGGTCCAGTCATCCAGCTCTCTAGATATTGCAGACGAGTAGCAATAGAGAATGTCTATTTTGCAGGGTTTATCTTTTCCATGGGAATGTTATGAGGGGCAAAGACCATAATAAGGTGCACACTTGACCGCTCAATTATTCGCATTATGTCCGTTTTATAATACGAAAGAAGTGCTGGTATAGGAGATCGCTCGACTGATCGCAGGAGCATATAGATTCTTGTTATGGTGGGCAAGCTCGATATTACTTGTTACTTGTCGCAGAAAGGTTGCAGATTTATCTTATCGTATTTTTTACGGTCGTCAAAACGGTAACTCGCAGCGGAAATGAACGCGAACTGTGCTGCAGGCTTGCAAATCAGCGTCTCCAGTGCAGAACATATACCCATTTTGTGTACCGAGTCATTATAATTTCATACGGTTTTTAACAAAAAATTCCGATAAAGCACGCACGTCGCAGCTTGCACTTACAACTGTGTGATGTGCCGAAGGAATGTCAGTGAACTTGCGAGTCACTAACGGTGGGTTGAGAAGTGGATAGACATGAATGCAACTCGAATCTCCATGCTCTTGTGCCAGTTCTTTTTAATGACATGACTTTTGATCAGAGGAGATGTTTTGTATTTTTTTATGTTGCTTATTTCTATGCAATTTTCGGAATAAGTATTTATGGTATCAGCAAACATATACATTCGAATTAGTCCAAAACATTGGTTCTTCAACGCCTAAGTCAGCATCCTGACGAAGGAAGTTCCGCCAGACTCGCGAGAGTACTCCATCGTTTTGTTATGTACCGAAGTCAGCATAATAATCTCAAAAGACTAACATGACTTACGATGAATGTCCTGAAAAGTCTCTAACGAGCGGACTTAAGTGTCGAAGGACAGTGAACTAAAGGCTCCTGAGTTATTGGATACGCTTGCGTATGAGAAAAATCATGGAATCTATATTTTGTTTCACAAATTTACAAAACACTGCGAAAGCTTTGCCACTTTCGGCATGACATGGCTTGTGATGGGGACGCTTTGCTACTCTTGATGTCTGGAAGTATGTAGCGTACGTTGGGAAGAGGAATATCACAGCTTTACTCTTCTGTAATTCCGGTTCTTGGCAGAAACGATTAAGAAGCATCCCTCTACTCTATCGCACACTCGGCATTCTCCTTGAGGGAGCAAGGCAAGCAACCTGAAGTATATTGACGTTTCTCCAAGACAACAATCCCCTCTACACCTAGTCAGAATACAGTTCAAAAGGGACGTTGGTGCTTTGCGAGATCGCAAGATCTAAGCATGGATCTAACACAATGTTGGTTCTTGCGAACAACAGATTATTGGGGTATTACTCTGACCTTGAAGGCACTATACTTCTTTTTGAACGGGCATCAGTATCACGCAGCGCATTTCGATAGTGAGGTTTGGGTGGCCACGATGAGACGGATTGTTGCACTCTTATATTTGCAGATATAATACTGAGACGAGCTCAGGAGCCTCCTTTGTTAACGACATTCCTTTGAGGGGACGTTTGCCTAGAGTCGACGTTAGCTAGGTGTTGTCAGTAGATGACCTCTGCAATTTGATTTATGGACTCAATCAATGTGGCATAAAGTTTTATTTAAAATTAATATTTCACTAGTCAAACAGACTCTGAAAAGGATAGGCTGTGTTCTGCAGTGATCAAGAGAGGTAACGCATAAGATTGACACGTCCACTTCAAAATGTGCTTTGATCACGGATTGTGCAGTAGTGTGCTTCCCGATTGCGATTGTGTTTCGCGATTAAGTAAACGTATATGCAACTTATCAAGGAAAACTGGTCGAGCGAGACGCAAAAAGGTAATTTTTATAATTATCTAGAACTGATAAGCAAATAGTAAACAGCCCTGCCTAGCATGTTATGCACAAATCAATTTACTGGCAGCATGTGCATAATAAACAGGTTCATAAAGAAACTTTCTGGTCAACTACAGCCATAACGCTGCAACTCTGTCAGAATGTGGATTAACCAGAGTGTTTTGTTGTCTGTTGAGATCATATAGGCACACATAGGCATTACATGTAAGGCAAGACTCAATGAAGGCTCTAGCACGCATCACTGGTCATCTAACCGAGATGTGGTGGCGTGACGAAATTCCAGTGCCCGGAAAAAATAATGTTAAGGCTATAATTGGAGCTCTTGGCTTAAGAGCCTAAAAATTCCAATATTACTAAGTGTTATAACTCATATTTGAGGATATCTTTTTAGTGATTGAGGCTCGTAATTTTTACACACAAATTTAAAAATGTAAAATTTGGTATTAATTACATTAAAGTAATTCACTGATGTGAATGATATTATGGGACACTAAATAAAAGCTTTGTTTTCGTTGTTTCTCTGAAATGTGGTACGTATCTCCCCATCGCGTGAGGGTGTGGCATGGAGTTCCCGAATCCTTGAGTTACCAGTCATTCGATAGATCGAACCACTAAGTTATGAGAGTAGATCAATCGCAGTGTCTTTTGAGGGTTATGGCTAAGATCCATAGGTTGAACCACTCTCTAAAGGTTCTTTACAAGTGCTCTATTTAGAGGCGCTGGCTTCTAAGTGTCGACTCAGAATTGTGATTGGTGTGAGTGCGCGATATGTGGTCATAGCCTGCCGACCACTTCTCTCATGTGAGCAAGCTTCAGGTCGACTAAGTATGTTGAGAAACTAGGACATTCATCAGAGAAATGGTAAATCGTAGCGAACGTTTAGTTCAGCTTGTTCCACGTAGGTAAGTTACATCGGCCAGATAGTTGAACTATTGCAAGGCAATACCTTAAAGGACTAGCAGCTAAGAATTACTTGCTCTTACGTTACTGGACATCTATGTTGGGTTACTCAAAATATTGAGAGTCATGTCACGATCATGTAAGCAAGCTCACTCTTAGCACTCAGTCAAATCTGACCATGGAGCAATGTCTTTTGTAGCATCAACGCATTCTGTGGAGTCAAAGCATACTTTTTCAGCCATATCCATAATACTCTGAGCAGCCTTTACTATTACAATTCCATAGATTTCCATCATTCTAACTCACACATAGTCACCAAGGTCAAGTCTTCCTCACCAGCTATTGTGACGAAGGACCATTATCAATTGCATTGTGGATCGATCCAGGGTTAATGAGTCGAACATATTAGAGCTTGTTATTCACACAACAAAAGGAGACAAATAAAAAATTTAAAACATAAATTTGTAATTATCTGTTCGGACAATGTGGTGATTCCTACACATTCTTTGGGGTGAAAAGTCGTACTGCGTCTACTAAGCACCTATTGGGATTTGTTCATGAATTCCTAAATTTTTACTCCGGGATTCTGAATGGAGGAATAAAAATGCACTAAATAGCCCAGAAAAATCTCAACATATGGCGTGGCTCAACTCTCAGACTATATTTTCCTTCATGTTTAGTCTACATACAACAATCGGACTAATATAACATTTTCGTATTATGCCGTGGTATACACTCATTGGGTAGTCGCAGTTATCCGAAAGCATAAGAGACAAAGTGCAAATGGATTTCCCGGGAGTTCTTTACCGGTTGTTCGGATTTGCCATAAGATCATTGGTAAAGTTCATCCACCCACAACCCTTAGCATTGTCAACCCCTTATCTTCTTCAACCCATTGCTGATAATCTTGTTGAAGGACTTGCAACCTGGCCCGGTTGGCTGAGATGGAGCTACAGAGGCGAAGTGTGGCGTGATCCTGATCAGATAGCCAATTGTGTGAGGATATTGCGAATCGAAATTGGGGTACCATTTGTCAAAACGAAATAGATGAGGGACACCAATATCGTGTGATGTATTCTCTTTCAAAATACCTATTATCGACTACCACTTTCAGAGCATGACGCAACACTCCTATTTGATGCATCACAATAATTCTTCACTATAAACTAGGCTGATGAGTCGAGGAGGGCATATCTACTCGCAATGCCTACTCTTTAGCTAACATGAGAGTTAGAATTGATCTCGCCACCCACCAGGCTCATACCAACTTCAAAAAGAAACATGGATACATTTCGTTGCCAACTAAGTCTAAGCGCTTATAGGGTTTTTTTGCGAAATGAAGCTCGCAACCTGTGTGTATGGTTTACCAACAAAACCCTTATGTGATAAAGGAACACGGGGTAGTGCGTGATAAGTATACGCACAAGAAATTGGGTGAACAACATTGATTTGCCGTGACAGCTCTGGTAAACGCTGTATTGTTGTTTTCAAGTCGTTGAACTGGGATTCTCGGCTCCAGTTGTGGCACTTTCTTGACGCGATAGTTTTTTTCGAAGCCAACCAAATGGCGTCTCTTACGGCTCTTGGGCCAAACGGTTTTCTACGGTTTTCGCCCTCGCCCAATAGGTAATCCCTTCTTCATTCACATTTTCCTTAATATCAATCTCTTAGTTCCTAAGCTGGTTTCTTCGCCATCGACATTTACATTGTTGCTCTCGATTGATACTGATTCATAAGACAAATCCCACACTAAATGCGCACTTCTGCACTCTGACTCATAGTAAGTAATTTTATGTATTCACTCGTTCACCTCTCATTATCAAGTGGGGGAGTCTTAAACATCATGTAGCAAGAATGTGAATGAGCGCTGAGAGAGGTGTTTTTGCAAAGACAGTGATTATATCATCATACTATAAGAAGTGAAGCTGGGGGTCGCCATTAAAACGTCCATACGACAAACCAGATAATTTTCCATAAATTATCTAATCTCCGCTCTACTTTCATCACAATTTCATCTTTCGCCTTCTTTCATTGGATCTAAGGTCAGTGTTAACTATAAATCAAGTTAACTCCTCGCGCATTTGCTTATATCAATGATCTCCGCCATCCCAATGCTTTCCCTCTCCCATTCCCCTCGGTCCTGATCTTGCTTAACGCACCGTCTGGCCTAGTCTCTTCTCGATCTATTGCTCAAATTCGTTTTTGTGAGTTTTTTGTCTTGAACTTGATCGGCCAGTACAGATCCGCGATAGAAGGGGAGATAGGTTGTCTCTGGATTGTTGCATTATTCCATCAAAATGACAGCGCTAACGCAGACTGTGTGGGAGTACGAGTTAATGGGTAGCTAGTAGTAGTGGCTTAGTTGGATGTTAGATTAATCGCTAGTGACCTATAGTGCACAGTTATGTACATAGAGTGAAAGTATAAAGGGTGTCAGCATAACGCTCAGTCACGTACTTACGTCATGTTTGACATTTGAACAGTGGGTAACAGTAAGCATAGTAAATATCGAAGTTACTGGTAAAAGTAGCTAGTCGTGATCGATAAGAGGAGAATGTTAGTTTGCGAATTGGATAGAGACTTGCGCGCCTCTAAATGACTAAATCTGGAGGGGAGAGCATTCAAAAAAATTAGGCAATTTTAAAATTACACAATAATTTTTGAGTTTCTTTTTCTAATTCTTTCTGGGAGTTTGAGAACAAGCAAGGAATTTGGAACATTGAGTGGTTGTTTTTTTAATTTGAGTAGGATAATTGGATAGTTTTGTTGACTGAAGAAAGGTTAATCAGAAAGGATGTGAAATTTGATGGTATTGAGGGTAAATTGGAGAATAAGAGAAAAGGAGGAAACCGCTACATTGCCAATTACGTGACACATAGCTTTGCCTGCGAAAACATAGTTCAAGGCCGGAATATCATTTTTACAGCGGTAGTGGTGCAACAAAGTTTTGGTCTAACTGTAGGTTGAGTTGTTGTCACAAAGTTTTGTGAGATGCTAGGTACGTTTCTCGCAAAAATCGTTATAACTAGGTTAGTGTTTGGACACTTTTTCCAAACAAAAAAACTCTTAAGACTCACCACAATAACTCTGCTTCATCATGCTTGTACTTTAAACCGACAATTGGGAATCAAACATTGCATCTATCTTTCGTGCCCCCGCTGCTTTACACATTCGGATTCCTGCAACCAAGCGCTTCGTACTCGCCATTGTTTTTCGGAAGTTTGAATGAAGGGAAGTTAGTATTTTGATGAACCCTGCAAATAGGGGATTTCAAAAGTGCTTATTTTCATACTCGAACGTTGTCGGCATCTAGCTATAATTACTTGGGGTTTATATTATGCCAAATCCGGTTTATGACCTCAAGGTTGAAAAGTTACAATGAGCATAAGAGGCGAGTATGGCACATCTAGATTGTGAATAGGATTAATTCACACTCCTAAATTCCTGCGTCCTTCCAACATGGATTGAAGTTTCATGCTTGATCATTATTTCGTAGCTAGTTACCAAGAGTGGCCAACATTCTTAACATTTGTTTTTTTCTTTTCTTTTTATTGCTTATTACATATAGACGAGCAGTAAAGAATGCGATTATAAATGTTCCATTACGCGTTCGCATTCTAAATAGGGAGTGGGGTCAAATAAGGCTAATAGGAGGGACCACAACAAATTATGTTTATGACTAGCCTTCAAGGGGGCATCTCCCTCCTAACCTTGGGACAACTTACTTCTTGTCTATTTAAATTAACAAAATCTATGCTTTGGGCAGTAAATCCGGTTGATGTTTGGATGGCTAGCAGCAGGAATGGGTAATTTGTGATCACACCTTGCATTCTTATATCACAACACTTAACAAATGCGTAGCAGAGAGATAGTCATGCTAGTGTACTACATATTTCTATCATCACTGAAATGATGTAACGTTTAAGGCAATCACAAACCAAGACATAAATGTCCCAAGTATAGCATATCATATACACGCTAACGCCAGACGTCTCACGAGAGCGCTTAACACTGACACCATAACACGCAGTTCATCAAATTGACTCTCTCTTGCCTTCGACCGATCAAACCAGGGCCTTGGATATGAGCATGAGCCAATTGCAAGTAATGGGCCTGTCCGTCCCTTGGGTTTTAGCTCTATAAATAAACATCAAACACAATAAACCTAAGTTTAAGAACATAACTGTTCCAATTCAACATATTGGATCTTTGCTTTGTTTCCCTATCTTTATCGTGTAATACCAAACATCAAACCGAGCATTTTTGGGCACAAATGCTTGTGGTGTAGTGCAGTCAGTTGTCTCCATGTCACAATAAATAGGGCGTATACACTCCTATCTGTGTTGGAAAATTTGGATTAAGTTTTAAGATCCTTCTCGAGAATCTTTAGTGTAGGGGCACTGACAGTTACAAGCAACTTAACTCTGTTAGCAGCAAAATGGTTTCCTTTACTCTTAATCAAGTCATTGAAAGACACTTGCGGAAAAAAATATCATTTGATCCATACAACTGGCACAAAAAGCCTCAAGAAGTGAAAGGTGTGCCAAAACTTAATCTAATTAAGTCCTCTCCTAAAAGAATCTTCGTTATAATTGATTGTTTATATTTTGAAACTTCTTTTCCACAATTCAAGAGAGTAATAGGATTAAAAAGGAATTAGAGAAGGGAAAACAAATAAATTGTACAACTAGACTTCGATAAATTCGTTTTCAAGTATTTGTCTAGGATTCGCTAGATTCTTAGCACTCTATATAAAAGTGTTGCATAGAGCAAAAATATCTTTGCTACCGATTTATCACCCATAATGCCATAAACATGAGTATTATTTAAAGCATCCATTCAGAAGACTGGAGTTTAGGATGCAGATGGTGTCAGGATGTGGTGTATTTTGAAATCTTGTTAATCAAATGATTATATGTAGACAACAATCTTGCACGCGGAACACAAACACTCTATGCGAGGCTGTGGCAAGAGCGTTTCCTTTGTCGTAGCGCATCATAATAACATGTAGCTCGAGCGAAGCAGGAAACATCTCAGAAATTGTCACACAGCAGATAAACTAGGAGGAATCAGATTACAAGAAGGCGATTCCTTGTTAGTCACCTTCACGCTGTGCTTAAGCAAATGAGCCTAGGCTCACATAAATGTGATACGCACCCAGAAGGCGTTACTGATCCTTGAAGGCACGATTTTTTTGTGTCTTCATTATCAACTTATGGATATTTACCCTCTCTACGCAAGTTATCAACTCATAGTTCAATCGTAGCACTTGAGCGATAGAGCCGCATTGGTCTCTGAACCACTACTTACAAGAAACAGGAAAATGTGCTTATCAGAAATCTGTTTGCAGTAAAGTAACTAAGTTTCTCCTTCCATTTCTCATCTAACTTTGGATAACTTATGGACGAGAGTAATCGCTTTGGTGGATAACCGAGTCAGCAGTGGGTGATTAACCAATATTCTGTGGGCTGCTTAATCTTGCCAAAGGCAGCTAGTGCGTTCCTTCATACGTAACACAGTCTCACCCTATCAACAATGATGAGACGCTTAATCTTTAGTCCTTTATTAAAGTATCGACGTCTTATATGAGATGTTTTATACAAAAGTATTTCGAATCATTAATCACCTCAGAACTAGTGTACGAGAGTGGAACTGGCAAGCAGACATATTCCATAAAATGCAATAGCGAACACTATCATTGGTTACACAAGTTATAGACTAGTGGAACTCACTGGACTCATCTATCACAGTATATCAGATCTGAGTGTAGTAGACTCAATGTCTAACAACGTGGAATGACTTGGAGCAGTAGGCTAGGAACGTGCAGTATTTGATTGGAAGACTATGCTCAACTAACCGATACTCCTTTCATCATCCCCAAGAATCCCAGGAATTTGCCCTAGAAAGTTACACCAGAAGACGCACTTCTTCGTGATTCTAATTATCATGCCAACGTGGCCCGCCAGCGTATCAATGTCCTCCCGTTAGTCCTGGCATGTCCTTCTTCTTGCCTTACAGATGATAGGTCGCATCAATGGAAGGCTTCTACATTTCTCCAAGCTGCTTAGCGAAAGAATGGTTATACACATCTTTGGAAGGTAGCTAGGGGCATTTCTGCAACCAAAACGGCATTACTTTCGTCAATACACCCAGTGTCAGTGACAAAGGCTTGTTTTTTCTTGTTTCTCCTTAGAGGGATTTGATAGAAATCCAGTACCATAAACCTCAACGAACTCATGCGCCCTCGTGCCCGCGTAAAGTCTACCAGCTTTGTCGATTTTTGGAGTGGGAGCTATCTTTGGACAAGCCTTGTCAGATTAGATGTAGTCACTCACACATTCTCCAGGTCCCATTTGGCTTGGGAACAGGACTACATTTGCCACCTGGTGTGTACACTCCAGGGTATTGGAGTCTCAGACGAAAAACCAGCGTCTACAGCTTTTTAAACATCTTCATCCGGAACCTGCCATTGCCCTTGACTTGGCCCGCAGGTTCTCTTCTTCTGCTTTACTGGCTTGCAATGTTAGGCATCACAACTCCCCAAGGCTATGCTGGGCGAATCTATATGGATCAAACCTTGGCATCGTCCCTTGCTTGGAAAACTCTTAGCAAAAGATCTAATTTCCACATCAGCAAGTCTCTTTACCTCTGCCAGCGTGGGTCACATGCAGACGAATCTCCTACTTTAATAACCGTTGTTACGTCACAGAAACCTGGATAGATGTAGTGGTCATCACGCTCAAATCTTCCTTGTTGGTTCTCCTGTAGCTCTTGGTCGACCAGAAGAGGCGAACAAACCATTGGATGGCCTCATCTCTGGTGGGTTCCATGGGACCCATTCATCTATTTCGCCAGATTTCCTTTTCTTGGAGACCCCTTGTTGCTTTCCAAAGCCTTCGAGGTCGTCTGGCACATCATATCCTTCCGCAGCAAGTGGCTTGAACATGTTAGGTAGCCTCTAAACTTTGCTGATCTCATATTGGTCATGTGCAAACCTATATGGCATCTAACAGTACGTCTGAGATTTCAGTAAGCAGAATTCAAACGCTTTCATCACATCAGATGCAGATGAAACCACCTGACTTCGAGGCGGTTGAGGGCCGTTGGCCGCCAATAGATCACGGGTTGTACGGCTGTCATGTTTTTAATTACTCACCAGGATCTTCACTATCGCAAGTGCTCTAAAAACGTTTTTCCCGCCAGTGCGGATGGGTGAGAGTGACTACTCCATGGCTGAATGATAGCCACCTACCAAATCCTTGATGAGGTTTGCATGGCACGCAAGTCATCATCATGTATTTGAGTTTGAAGGCACTCAAACTAATGATGTCAGAGGGGAGCTTCCCGTGTCAATGAGAATGCGGCGGACAGGCTATCCCAGCACTTTCATTTCGACACGAGAAGGAGTCGTCATGAGGCGTTGCTTACTCCACCCACGATCCTTCGTGCAGATGAAACGTCGGGAACTTCTCCTCTTCCTCTTGTCCAGTGTCATTTTACTTGGAGTTTCTGACATAGTCCAGGTGACCTTGGCAGTTGGGACCAGCCGAAACTCCGGAGATGTGTGGACGATTCCAGAGTCAGAAATGCCGTGCCTCATTTGGGGACTCCGTAGAAGGAGATTTTCTCAAATCTTTTATTAAATGCTTCTTTACTGCCCTGGTGTGCCAGGCGATCAATAGTGCGTTGCAAGTGTAGCAATCGTCGTGACAGTCCCAGGCTCTTTGTGGTATTTACAGTATTTGGACTTGTCCTCTTGTCCATTTTAGTTTAATTGTGGGGATCATCGATCTGGACATCTCGACTCCCACCTCCTTGTAAACTTGGAAGAGATCTTTATGTTATTCAGCCGTTAGGTGTGTAGCGAATTTGTCCTCTTTCTTCGATGGCAGCCTTTTTGGATGTTCCTCTCCTCTATTGTTCAGGTCCGGACCTGCTTTTTGTCAGACCCACCACGCGCGTGTGCCTGGTTGCTTTGATGTTTAGAGGAGGGGGATTACCTTTTCTTTTGCTCTTGGACGGCACAAGACTCTTCAGCGTGGATCCATGCTTCGGCCTCTGCATCCATATCTCATTCAAGTCGTAACCGTTGTCTGACCATGGCTGAAACTGTGAATGGACTATCTCGTCCAGGCCCTGTAAAAATTGTCCAGGATACCCCGGTCTGGCAAGTTTGGAATTTGGCAGGGTCTATTGTTGAACGCGCTTCACAAAGCTCTCAAACTCTCATTTACGCGTGTTGGATCTCCCAAGTGCAGGCTGCTCTCCTGTCTGGCGTGTGCATGAAATGGTGAGTGAAAAGAACAGCAACTCGTTGAAGTTTGTGGGATTGAACCGTGGCAGCCGCTGTACACTTCTCTGCGCCACCCGGAAGGTGACTGGAATACTTACAAACTCAGGTTTGCATCATCAGCCTGGGTGGTCAGCATAAGATGCTTATACATGGCCAGGTGATCATCTGGGTCTGTAGTTCATCATAAGCTTCAATAAGATGGAAACTTGATTTTTCTGGGCTAGCGTCGGCCATAAGGATAGATGGAGAGAGGGGTTCTTGTCAGTGAGGGAAAGCGCTTGCATTCCCTAGTCATCCATGGGACGTTTGCCCATGACCTATATCAGGGAGCACGGCTTTGGTGATCCACCCCACGTTGGTGGGATCTTACTCCTGGCTCCTGGGGCGTGAGGCAGGAGTGGCCTGGCCAGATGTACATGAGCTGGACCCGTGTGTCTGAGAGAACGGTGGGAGGGGTCGTACATACTGGCGTGGAACCAGTCAAAGAACGTTCCTCGTCATCGAGCGCTGCGTTTAAGCTGTCGGTTTTTCTTTTCCAGGATCAGCCTGGCATCCTGGTTCTTCTCTTTGATCTTAATGATCTTCCAGGCGTCATGGAAGAAGCTTCGCGGTCTGCTTCTCCTTTCAATGAGATCCCTGACGTCCTTGGTTGTCATTGGGAAGAGACGTCATCTTCCACATAGGCTTCATCAACCTATATGGGCCACCCTAGAGAGGTGCCCTGGTGGCGGTTGTTGTTGTTTTGGGCAGGCTTTGGAGTGTCACGATATCTCCTAGCCTGGCCTTTTCTCGTCCAAGGAGAACGTGTTCGTTGAAACATGTTTTCCTTGCGGCATTGGATTTTTTGATTGATGGTCCGGAGCTTTGGAATAACAGGAGTGTTGTACTCTCTGCTTGAGACTTGAGGAGCTTCACTGCCCGTCACTTTAGACTTGCCAGCCCGTAAAGCTTTCAGGCGGGCATTCTCCGCTTGAGAGCGTCTAGTCTACTCTTCAGTTCTTCCTGGCTGGCAAAAAGAGTCAAATCTTCGTCTACCCTCTTTTGAAATTTCCTTCTTAAGAGTGTCATGCGAAACATACCTACGTCAGCCTGCAGCGACAGGTCGAGGTTGTCCTCCAGGCCAACCTGGAAAGTGGATTGGGGCGAGTGTTCGCCATGGGGGTTACTCTCCTTCTCAGAGGAAGGTGGGTGATCGCCTACGTGGTGCTTGTCATCTCCTGAAGCCATTTCTGATTGCTCCCACAAGGCGCCAAAATGTTGTAGAAAAAATGGTCGAGGACGTGGCCTGGCTACAATATTCCTAGCTTCTGGGTTGAGAAGGGGTGGAGGCTTCCGTCGATGCTACTCGGAGAGCTGACCTTCTATTGCACGTGGACTTGTTCTCACTGTTCTAGACTTCCTGGCTGAGAAATCTGAGCGCCTGGCACCTGCACAAAGGGAAATAATCCATTTGGATATCTCCCCTCCGATGCTTAAGTAAGTATGGAGTTTAGGGAATTA